>CABHPP010126465.1:19621-68839 GCA_902168425.1 Peromyscus attwateri | reverse complement strand
TCTGGCTATTACAAATAATGCTGATATGAACATAGCTGAGCAAGTGCCCTTGTGGTATGATTGAGCATTCCTTGGGTATATGCCCAAGAGTGGTATAGCTGGATCTTGGGGGAGATTGATTCCCAATTTTCTAAGATAGCGCCATATTGATTTCCACAGTGGCTGTACCAGCTTGCATTCCCACCAGCAGTGGAGGAGAGTTCCCCTAGCTCCACATCCTCTCCAGCACAAGGTGTCCTCAGTGTTTTTGATCTTAGCCAATCTGACTGGCGTAAGGTGGTATCTCAGAGTTGTTTTGATTTGCATTTCCCTAATGATTAGGGATGTTGAGCAATTCCTTAAATGTCTTTCAGCCATTTGTGTTTCCTCTGCTGAGAATTCTCTGTTTAGTTCTATGGCCCATTTCTTAATTGGACTGTTGGGAATTTTGATGTTTAATTTCTTGAGTTCCCTATATATTCTGGATATCAGTCCTCTGTCAGATGTGGGGTTGGTGAAGATCTTTTCCCATTCTGTGGGCTGTCGCTTTGCCTTGCTGACCGTATCCTTTGCTCTACAAAAGCTTTTCAGTTTCAAGAGGTCCCATTGATTGATTGTTTGTCTCAGTGTCTGAGCTACTGGTGTTATACCTAGGAAGCGATCTCCTATGCCAATGCGTTCAAGACTACTTCCTACTTTCTCTTCTAGCAGATTCAGAGTAGCTGGATTTATGTTGAGGTCTTTGATCCACTTGGACTTAAGTTTTGGGCATGGTGATAAATATGGATCTATTTGCAGCCTTCTGCATGTTGATATCCAGTTATGCCAGCACCATTTGTTGAAGATGCTTTCTTTTTTCCATTGTACGCTTTTGGCTTCTTTGTCAAAAATTATATGTTCATAGGTGTGTGGATTAATGTCAGGGTCTTCAATTCGATTCCATTGGTCCACAAGTCGGTTTTTATGCCAGTACCAGGCTGTTTTTATTACTGTAGCTCTATAGTAGAGCTTGAAGTCAGGGATCGTGATGCCGCCAGAGGTTGTTTTATTGTACAGGATTCTTTTGGCTATCCTGGGTTTTTTGTTTTTCCATATGAAGTTGAGTATTATTCTTTCCAGGTCTGTGAAGAATTGTGTTGGGATTTTGATGGGGATTGCGTTGAATCTGTAGATAGCTTTTGGTAAAATTGCCATTTTTACTATGTTAGTCCTGCCTATCCATGAGCACGGGAGATCTTTCCATTTTCTGACATCTTCTTCAATTTCTTTTTTCAGGGACTTGAAGTTCTTGTCATATAGGTCCTTCACTTGCTTGGTTAATGTTATCCCAAGGTATTTTATGTCATTTGTGGCTATTGTAAAGGGTGATGTCTCTCTGATTTCCTTCTCAGCCTGTTTGTCAGTTGTATATAGGAGGGCTACTGATTTTTTTGAGTTGATCTTGTATCCTGCTATGTTGCTGAAGGTGTTTATAAGCTGTATCAGTTCCTTGGTTGAATCTTTGGGGTCACTCAAGTATACTATCATGTCATCTGCAAATAGGGAAAGCTTGACTTCTTCCTTTCCCATTTGTATCCCCTTAATCTCCTTATGCTGTCTTATTGCTCTGGCTAGAACTTCAAGTACTATATTGAATAAGTATGGGGAGAGCGGACAGCCTTGCCTCGTTCCTGATTTTAGTGGAATTGCTTTGAGTTTCTCTCCATTTAGTTTGATGTTGGCTGTTGGCTTGCTGTAGATTGCCTTTATTATGTTGAGGTATGTTCCCTGTATTCCTGATCACTTTGTGTTTCGGCCAGTGCCTCTGGTACAGGTAGGAACAAAAAAAACCTGTGATTCCTGTTTGTATGCGAATACCATTTTGCAGAGAAAGCTTGGGAGAAGTACTCCTTCCACCTAATGGCCAGCCTCTTAGGTGCATGCCACATTCACTTTTTTTTCCTGGTCATTCTTCAATTATCATTCACTTCTGTGAGATGGGATTCTAGTAAAATTATCCATTCAGTGCATAGGAGATATTCGAGAACTGTCTACCAGCCCTCAAGTGTCTCCTTGGCCTTTTCTCTCAGTATCTTCTATTCTGTGTCAAGGATGCTCAACCTAGGAATTAGCGGTGAAGAACCCAGGCATCTTCTCTTCCAGCCATCCTCTTTTTTCTGTCTCCTAATTGTCCGCATTATTGATTTTGTGGTCTGTCCTGTGATTTTATATTGTTGATAAAGCTTTCATTTTTCTAAGGAGAGTATCTGTTTACATTGTTAATGTATCTCTTTAAGGAATGTGGTCACTGAAAAGTGGGTTGTCTTCTACCTTTTTGTTTCTGGAGATAATTTGGGGATAGAAGGAAAAGTTCCATTCCACATTCTCTTAAAATGGTAATGAAGAAAGAAAAAAAAAACTAGCTTGAATGTAACTATTGAGAAGTCTAGTCATTAGTTACTCTCAGAAGACACCAGTTATTAAATGAAAATCCCAGGCCAGGCATAGCCACTTCCTACAAGGTATTGGTCAGGGAGGCAGTCAGAATAGCAGTCTATCACTACTGCTCTTGTCTGTTCACCAAAGCTGGGTGCTACGATCCCATTGCTGAAGACACCATAGTTTCGTTGCAGAGTATAGAGACGCCAACCCCAAACTGACCAGCAAATATGCTCTCCACTTTGTCATTTTTTGTAGTGCTGGAAGAAAGTATGCAGCATACTGGGCAAGAAAAGACACTAATGGTTCTTCACAACACTGGTGCCTGCAATCTCCCCGGAAAGATGCGCCCCCAAGGGGAATAGTGCCATGAATTATATTGGGATACACGGCTACTTTCGGATTTGAGGCTTTCACCACCGGAAGGAAACCATGCTCGGTACTGTAATCTTGGTCAAAGGCCATGAGTGGGGAGATCATAGGACTTAGGAGGTAACCTACTATTTTTGTTTTGCTAAATGTTCATGTTGTCAAATTGTTTTCTAAATATTTATATTTTTATCTATAGATTTGTGCTGTTCTCAACATTGGTCAGAGAAGCTTGTTTTAGCAGTGAGTTGTGGTCAGTGAAGAGACTGTTCAACGTACTGGGAACAAGTGACTATGAGTGCTTAGCCACGTATGGAACGTCTGTATCAACCTTTCCTGACTCAATACTCACGTGGAAAGAAAATAATAGGGATGTTGTCTTCTGCACATAACATGGCCTTTGCACACATGAACTTGTAGCAGCTGTGATTATTTGTCCAAGACTTGAACAATCAAGCCAGTCAAAGATTTATTATGCATTAAAAAGGGGCTCTGGAGGCTCCAACACTATCCAAGAGCTACTGGCAATTGACAGCTTCTGAGGAGGGGGACTTCATCTCTCTTTAGGTGTCTAGTCACAGACAGGTTGCATACACTGTGCTGAATGTCCCCACCCCCTAGCACATATGGATAGCACTAATTGGAATTAATGAATTATGAAAAGAAAAGGGCATGAGGTTGGGAGGGAGATGTCTGTAAGCCTACAAGGAGTATGAAAGGAAAAGATGGGGTGAATATGATGAAAATGCTTTGTCTACATGCATGACATTTTCAAAGGATAAAAATATCATTAAAATAATTCTAGTCATTGGATACAGAGTACATAAAAATAAAAGTTTACTTTATTAATAAGCAAATTTCCAGCAAAGAGAAAGAACAACCAAAGAAAATCTTAAAACCTTCTGTTAATGATATCAAAATCTAGAATACACTAGAGCTATGATGGAACAGGAAATTGAGGCCTAAAAAGCCTCTATTTTGTTTTGAAGAACCAGAGTTAACAGACCACTTCCATCTGTGACTCATAATGGAATACATTCGGAAAGGGAAGCCTATAATGAAATGCACCTCATAGGATATGCTGGTAGGAATTTAAGTCGCAAATTAGATTTTATAGCTGTGCAATTAACTCTAAGGAAATATCTATTTTTCCCTTCTTCTGCTTTGGTCCAGTACAAGACATCGTCTACACTGATAGGAGACCCTGTCTTTTGATGTATTAATAAACCTAGGCTTTCATGAATTATTTGAAAAATAATTCTGTTTTTCTGCTTATTTTATCTTTCCTGGTTATTAACTAAAGTCAAACACATCCTTTGAGCTCCCAAGCTTCAACTGAGAATGAAGTTTGTGTCATTTGCTCTACTATCTGAACACAGAAATATTCAGTTTGGACTTAGTGCATTTACAGCTTTAACGTGTATTCTAATGGACATGAGTAGGAGAAAAGCCATTCAATGCGCTTCACAATGATCTTAATTAAGGTCATAGGAGAAGGACCTTTTGGGAATTTCACTGACTGTAGCTTTGTGCAGAAAGGCAATCTTCTTTGAGGAAGATTTGACTATTACCTTTGAGTTCAACAGGTTTAAGCCATTTTATTTTTAAAGAAATTAGTCCCCTTTTCAAGTTATTTACACAACTGTCATTGGTTTACTCGATGGAGATCATATCTTCACTATCACATTCGAGTTTATTTGAGGGCTTTATCAACTCTCGTGGTCAGTAATCAATAAGCATTTGTTATAGAATGAGCCAAGGAATCTCAGGGTGTTGACTCCCCCTCACCAGTGTGATTTTGTTCGTCGCACCCACCTAACCCCTTGTCATGCCCAACCCCTCCCTGATGCTCCCTCTGATGCCTGAAGAGGACAGGCTTCCTTTGACTTCTGCTCTTGAGATGTCTTTCTTAAAACATCATTGCCTTATTTTCTTTGTGCCTCCAAGTTTGGGACTACCTAGTTTCTCCATTTACACTTCCTTCCTTCCTTAGTCTTATGTATTTCTTTCCATCTTTATTTCAGAGCTCTCTCTATTACAAGATACTAAGTGAGTTTGATTATTACAGCTATAGACTGTAAATCAAAAATTGAAACCCAATAAATAGGCTTTTTATCTGCAAGCTTTTTGCAAATGTATTTTTCTTTATTTTATTAAGTGCAGCCTCTTCTAACTACTGTTAAATTTAGGGTTTTCTTAAGCTCTTGTATGGGTTCTGGGAAGTTAGCCTGGTGGGTGAAGTGCTTGCTTCACCAGTGTCAGGACCGATGTTTGAATACACAGGACTATGTAAAGCTGGCTACAACAGCCATTATCTGTCAGCTCTGTGCTACTATGGGAGATAGGAGGTGGAGACCAAATAATTCCCAGAAGCTCCTGGGCTAGCTAGCTTGGTATAAGCACAACAACAACAACAACAATTAAAGTAAACAAATAATAAAGCCAAACAAACAAACAAGGTAGAAGGCAAGGCTACACGGGGGTTTATGAGCTGCCTAACATGGTACCAGGAATTGAACACGATTCCTTGGGAAGAGCAGCAAGAACTATTAATAGTTGAGCCATTCCATGAACCTGGTAAATGCTGTTAGTTTTTAACTCATCTCAGGGAATGAGAGCACACATATCCAAGAAATAGTTTTATATTACTGAAGTGAAATGTGATGTGAATTGTCATACAACATCTTGATGACTTAATAGAAGAACTCACCTTAATAAAAAAAAATAAGTGGAAACTCACTGGAGAACAACTATAATAACTTTGGTTTCTAATTTTATGTCTGTTGTGCCCAGACCTCTTGGAGGGCACCAGGGCATGGAAGTGCGCCACACAACCTACAACAGAGAAATCATGACTGAAGGCTCTGGGTGTGTGGCTTGCTATCACAGTACTGCACCTGTAAAATGCTAATCTGTTTGAGCAGCTGTATTTTTATACATAATTTATTAGTGAATTGTTATTGAAAAAAGAGGCCTCTGTGTGAGAAGCCACTCTGCCAGCTAATCCCCAAAGGAGTCTTTACTGAGAACTATTACTTTAGTGAACAAAGGGCTCTTGTATGGCATAAATGTACTGTACAGGCTTCAGCAGCACACCACTCCTCTTCATTACCAAGTCGCTTCATGACATAATAATGAAAGTGCCACTCACTGGAATTTGACGTTCTGTGTATACTATGCCATTTCAAATGCTCACTTTCAAAACTGTAGTATGAAAAATATTAAAAAATTAATGGGATAAAAAATGTGCTCATATTTCAAAAGATACGTATCTTCTGCCTATCCCCAAATACACTCACTACTACAATCTAAAGATAAAGATGCCCCCAGTAAAAGGTGCAATTAAGATACAGAATTTAATTCTCTGGCTCCAGAAACCATAGTTCCTATTATATTTTATCCTTATAATATTTAATAACCAAAATGGAATTGAGATAGAGTTTGACTTCCCAAGCTTGTAAGGATTTTGAGCACTATATAAATGTATTTCCAACCCCATGCTAAAGAACGCAAATATAGTGACATCCCACACTAACTATCAGCTCCACAATATCCCACCAGGCTGATTCCACATAAAAGCAAAGTCTCCACCAGACTCTCAACATACCACAGTGGCATGGAGATAAAACTCAGTGTGACTGGTACCACACAAGAGGCAAATGCATAAAGGTTTTTATGATTCAAGATTGGATCTAAGCAATAAGACATGTTATAATTGTTATGCTTCTGTTACAGTCATTGAGTCTAAAGAGCATAACTGAGGTGCAGAGATGTGGGAAATATGACTGTTAAATTACATCAACAAGGGGATGAGTCAGTAGTTAAATGAGGACAAGAGTTCAGGTCCCACCCAGCACCTATGTCCAGCTTCTCAGAACTGTTTGTAACTCCAGCTACTAACTTCTGTATGCTGTACTGGTCTCCACATGCATGTGCTCATACACTCACACAGACATGCAGACTCAAATTAAATTTAAAAAATTATATCAACTTTATAAGGAATATTTAGAAAGATAGTAAGCCTGGCTTCATTGTATTTATTTATTTATTTGTTTAGGTTTTTTTGAGATAGGGTTTTTCCGTTTGTTTTTGGTACCTGTTCTGGATCTCTCTCTGTAGACCAGACTGACCTTGAACTCACAGAGTTCTCTTCCTCTGCCTCCTGAGTGCTGGGATTAAAGGCATGAGCCACCACTGCCCGGCTCTGGCTTCATTTTAATACTTATTTGAAATATAACTATTGTAATACATTAGTTCAGTGATGGTATGTAAGAAGTTAAGCAAATTCATGATTATAGCATTGCTGTATAGCTCCAGGTACTGATTTTCCTCTGTTCCTGCCCCTGGTATTCTACACAGCTAATGTCAAACTGTTTTCACCTTGTATTTTAGTGGCTTGCATAATGTTGGTATTAAAATACATAATGCTTGATGAGTTGTTTTCTGCTCCAAAAAACGTATTATCCAGGCATTTAATAATGTATATGTGAAACTAGTCTCTCTTTTTAAGAACATGCCTTGTCTCCCGACACCCGTTTAATGACTCACCAATGAGGGCTGTTCTCTATTATTTTTTTCCCTTCTCTCTGATCATGCTTCATGTTCTCAACACACACCAAAATGCAATTAGCTTCCTGACTCCTGTTCATTTCCTAACACTGATATTCTTGGGTAGGAACACAGAACCATTTGAATGTGGTTGTAAAGAGGCAGACAGGCCTCGCCATTTCACATTTGCAGTTTCCTGTTTCAGATGTTGTGGTTCTGATTGGACAATTCCTTCTTTTATCTGTTCAGTCACCAAACAAGTATTTATTGTGTTGTCCTATCATGTCTTAGAAACTATTTCAACTATTGGCACTCTAGAGGACTTATCCAGTGGAGGGAAGCAGTGAAATAAACAGTTAGGACTCGGATGGTGATACGTTCACATGTTCACATACAGTAAAGCAGATGTGAAACGGGAAGTGGGCAGAGAAGATGCTACTTTTACAGAGGGGTGTGTAGTTGTCCTTGGTGAGGAAGAAGAGGGCAAAGGCTTGGACACTCAGAAATGAGATTTGTCTTTGGCCTGCTTGGGAAGTTCAGAGTGGATCAAATACAGGTAGATAGAGAAAGCCAAAAAAAAAAAATGGGAAAATGATTAGAGTAAAAGGACAACAAATAAACAAATACAGGTTAAATTCTACAAACTCTGAATGGGCAATTTTTAGAAGAATTGGAAGAGTTGGGGAATTTGAACAGAGTAAAATAATCTGATTTGAGATGACTATGATTAAAATACCCAGGGTAGTAACATGGTTAGAAGTGGAAGCCATGAGACCAATTAGAAATGAATTGTAGAAGTAGAGAAATAGAGGTACCCAGCCTAGATCTGTAGTAGAGAAGGTGGTGCGATGCAGAACTGTATATATTGAATATGCGTTTAATACTTACTGTATGCATTTCTGTGTGTGGAAGCAAGTGCTGGAGGTGGTCTGAAGAGGGCACTGGGCACCCTGGAACTGGAGATACATGTGACTGTGAACCACCACATAGGTGCTGGGAGCCGAACTGGGTTTTCTTCTGCTCTAAAGTACAGAGCTATCTCTTCAGCTCCAAGACTGTAATATATTTTAATGTATGAAAGTAACAATTTGTTGGCTAAAATAATCCATAGGAAAAAGATAAGTTGATAATCAATATAAACTTTTTGGGTTGAAGAATTCTCAGTTGTCAGGTTGCAGTAAGCACCCCAATGACAAGGAAGACAGTAAGGGATGTAGCCAAGGAGAGAATGCAAACCTAAGTGCAGTGTTATTTTCTCTGTCCATGACCTGGGGCTATATGGTCCAAAGGAGGTGTGCTTCTTGCTGTCCTATGTGACCTCTTGAAAAGAAAGGGAGAGGGGTCACGAGGCCCTGCTTCCTGGCATGATCAAACTGCCAGGTGGATTTGCTCCGGGTCAGAACAAAGGATGTCTTCAACTGTTTACTCGGTTCTGTATTCATGAGTGTATTTCCTCAATTTATATCTTAATAAATTCTCTAATACTCCTTAAGCAGACTCCTGTGGATTTCTTGCTTTAAATGAGTTTAATTGTGAATTTGCCGTATCCTAGATGCTTATCACACATGAAAATGATGAGATTATACAGGAAATTGAATGTGCATATATGTCTTTTGTCAGGAGCCATGCAGCTAATATTGGATCAGCATATGATGCTGATTGCCTGTCTAATGGGTTTCATTGGGGTCAGGCACCCATGGAAACAGATTCTCACTTGGCAAGGGCCATAGACCACACACGAATTTACAAAATTCATGCGGCTTGCAGGCTCTTTTCTCTCTCATTATATTGTTGATTCTTTGGGCGTTTTTTAGTTTTCTTTGTCAATCACACATGCAACAGCTATAATTTTCCCTGGAAATTCTGTTCTTTCTCAAATGTTTTACCCTAAGATTCAGCAGGGGGCTAACGCTTCTGCAATTTCTTACAGAGAGTTACTAACTACAACTTCTAATCCTGTGAACTTTTCTGACTCAATAGTGACAGTTAGGTACATATGAGAAAAGAACACTTGCAACATTAACCCTGTCTCACAGTTTTGGAAAGGAGAGTAAGGTATGCATACACAGACTAGGGAGAAAGGCCTCAAGAGTACACATAGTGCCTACTGTTCCCTGAATAATTCTACACAGATAGAATCAATGATAGGATCTGATATGCTCTAATAGGAAAAAATGCAATACAAAATAGGGGATGGATAGAGAGATGGATAGATCCATATTTACCATACACAAGAGCTTACATTGTTGAAAAAAGTGTGGTATAGTAGGATAGGAAAAGTGCCTTATCAAAGTCTGCCTTTTATAGAAATATTGAAGCATGTGATTCTCTTGTAGAAAATGGAACTGTATAGAAACATTTCTTGCAGACATGAAAGAATTCTTTGTGTTTGAATATTGTTGTCCTTAAAGCATTGCACCCATGTCTGTTACTTTCTAACTTTGTAACCACAGGTAGCTGCCAGCTGACATAAGTGCTGTGAGAGCAGGATGTGTCTGGCTTGATATTTAGTGAAGCCTGCAAAAATGCTGAACTCTATGTCTAGAATGCTGAACTCTATGTCTAGAATAAGGTTATGCAGGGGGTGAGAAAGTGTATTTGGGGAAGCATAGAGGAGAATAATGATTATGATGTATTTCTTAAAATATGATGTATTTCTTTATAGTCAAAAATAGGAGCCAATAATAAAGATTGTTGTAGAATATTATTTAAAAGTGTGTTGCATTTGTTTATGCTCTGGAACATTTGTTTAATGATAAAAAGATGTGTTGCATCCTTTTATATTGGTTTTGTTTAACTCTGTGAAGCTGTATTTCTTTGCCTGTCTAAAATACCTGATGGTCTAATGAAGAGATGAATAGCCAATAGTGAGGCAGGAGAAAGGATAGGCAGGGCTGTCAGGTAAAGAGAATAAATAGGAGGAGAAATCTGGGAGGAGAAGAAAGGAAGGAGTGAGAGAAGGAGGAAAACACAAGGGGCGAGCCACCTAGATACACAACCATCAACAGAGTAAGAAAGAAAGATCTACAGAAATAGAAAAAGATGAAAGCCCAGAGGCAAAAGGTAGATGGGATAATTTAAGAAAAACTGGCAAGAAACAAGCCAAGCTAAGGTCAGGTATTTATAAGTAAGAATAAGCCTCCATGTAATTTATTTGGGAGCTTGGTGGCAGGCCCCCTAAAAGAGCAAAAACAACCACCAGAAAAGCTATTCATGTAATCCTGGTAGAAAAAAAAAAACTCTGTTAAAGTATAAATAAAGATGGCTCAAGCTATTTGGGATCAGCTGAGTGCAATCCACATGATAGGCATACTTTTTCCTTATACCAACACCCCTTCCATGTCTCAGGAACTGAACCCAAGAGAAGGTTGGAACCCAGTAAACTTTAAGTAGTGATATATTTTGGAGTCATTTATGATGATGCTTTAATCCAGAAACTGAGATTGAACAAATATGAGAAAGAGTTCAAGGGCAGGGCACTATAGGACTTTATAGTTAAGGAATCTGGAAAAGAGCCATTTAAACACAGAAAGATAAATACTAGGAGTTGAAGAAAAATATGCTGGGAAAGTGAATTCCTGGACTAAGGAGAAAAAAATCTGTCATAACTTTTTCTGACTGGAATAGCACATGAAGAGCTTAGAGAAAATGTGTAGAACACTGGTGAGCAGATGTAAACTATTGAGATACTTCCAGAGTCAAGAAACGATCTTATAAATTATCTGTGGCCAGTGCGATGGTTCAGTGGGTAAAGGTGCTTGGCACCAAGCCTGAGGACCTGAGTTCAATCCTGCAGACTTACATGGTAGAAGGAAGAGAATCAACTTCCAAATGTTGTCAAATATAACCCTCACGTGTTATATGTGAGCCATTGTGCACTGAAGTATACACAGCGCGTACACACACACATACACACACACACACACACATACACACACACACACACACACACACACACTAAAACAATATTTATAATTCATTGTTTTGTAAGGAAGACAGAATGTTTACAGTGGTGGATACAAGTGAATGATGCATGGTTGACTGTCAAGGGTCACTTAAACCAAGTTGATAAAACTTTTAAAATCTCCCAATAATTTCCACATAGCTTGAGTATAGTATGAACAGGGTGCTTTGTGATATCACCTTGATATCACGAACTAGCTCCAGGTTGCAAGTCTTCCCACCTTTCCTTGAAATATTTGGAATTGTTAGGAAAGAGGCCTTAATCCTTTCTAAAAACTTAATTGGGTTCTATAAAAAACGTTTTAGTATGTATCTTTGTGGTATGAATCAGGATCCTTTGGGTATATGCCCAAGAGTGGTATTGCTGGGTCTTGAAGTAGTTCAATTCCTAGTTTTCTGAGAAACCGCCATACTGATTTCCACAGTGGTTGTACAAGCTCGCATTCCCACCAACAGTGGAGGAGTGTTCCCTTTGCTCCACATCCTCTCCAACATTGACTGTCATTGGTGTTTTTGATTGTAGCCATTCTGACAGGTGTAAGGTGGTATCTCAGAGTCGTTTTGATTTGCATTTCTCTGATGATTAAGGATGTTGAGCATTTCTTTAAATGTCTTTCAGCCATTTGTAATTCTTGTTTTGTGAATTCTGTGTTTAGCTCTTTAGCCCATTTTTTAATTGGATTGTTTAGTACTTTGTTGTCTAGTTTCTTGAGTTCTTTATATACTGTGGAGATCAGTCCTCTGTCAGATGTGGGGTTGGTGAAGATCTTTTCCCATTCTGTTGGCTGTCTTTTTATCTTATTGACTGTGTCTTTCGCCTTGCAAAAGCTTCTCAGTTTCGAGAGGTTCTATTTATTAATTGTTGTGCTCAGTGTCTGTGCTGTTGTGTAATAGTCAGAACCTGGAAACAACCTAGATGCCCGTCAACTGAAGAATGGATTAAGAAAATGTGGTACATATACACAATGGAGTACTACTCAGCAGAAAAAAACAATGAAAGCATGAAATTTGCAGGCAAATGGATGGAACTAGAAAATATCATTGTGAGTGAGGTAACCCAATCCCAGAAAGACAATCATGGTATGTACTCACTCATAAGTGGATTCTAGATATAAAATAAAGAACAATCAGACTATTTAAAAAAAAAAAAAAGATGGATGGACTAATGGGTAAACTGTGGGACTCACTGTCACACCGCAGCTTCCAGAATGTGTTTCTTCTCATTTTTTTGTTTGTTTGTTTGGTTTTTGGTTTTTCTTTTAAATTTTGTTTTGTTTTGGGGGGAGGGGAGATGGTCACATTGGGACAGGGAGATAAGTGGGATAGGAATGTATGATGTGAAATCCACAAAGAATCAATAAAAGTAAAAAAAAAAAAAAAAAAAGTTTTAGTTTATCAACCAGTATAGAGACAGCTTCGTCTGTATTGGAGTAGTTTGGGGTTTCTGGTTCTTCACAAGATAGAAGCAGCCTTTCCTGGCAGTCTTCTTTGTTGCCTGTGGTCTGAGCTGCTACAGCATCATCTGGCCCTTACCTATGGTCTGTTCCTACCTACCTGTTCTCCAAAGGATTCCTCAAAACAAACAATAAATAAAAAACTTCCTATGTCCTTTTCCCAGAAAATTCTAAAGCCTGCAGGAACTAGAATTGGTCTGCTCATGGACTCAGTGCAACTTCAGGCTTGAGGGGCTGCCCATTCCCTGTGCCTTCATGCTCCCTACCCTCTACATCTTCAGCAAATCATGTTGTTCTTTTTCTTCCCGAGGGCATTACTATATGTGATAGCACTCCCTTATGCTGTAATGTGCTATAAGGGCATAATGCTCATCATTATTAAAATCTCAGATTTTACATACATTTATTCTAATAACTATATTTCAAAAAAGAAATTTTAATTTCCACATAGACATCAGGCATAACACAATGAAGTTATTATAACAAAATATAACAGGCAGGAAATTGTGTAATGACTGGAATTAATGAGTTAATTAAATATATAATTTCACATATAATGGAAATTAAAGTCACTAATGCAGGAATGGCAATGGAAAGAGTTTGCAAATTATCTGAATATTAAATTATCCCCATCATAGTATTTTATGTTGGGAATGTGACTGAAAAACTACACAGTGCTTTCTTTTACTATAAACTGGTCTTTTAATAACTAGGGCTTGATTATGGACATGTGGAGTGATGTTGATATAAGGAAAGAAAGAGTTTGGGTTGTTAAAAAGATTATATGTGTATTTTGTGGATTCCCATGAACTGTGCTCACAAGGCAAAGAGAAAATGAAATTCAGTCATCTGAAAAGAAAATGAATCAATGTGGATGGAGAGGAATATGTCATGCCTGAGACCAAGAACACCATATAGAAATCATTACATTAAAAATACATGATCTGCTGGGCGGTGGTGGCGCACGCCTTTAATCCCAGCACTCGGGAGGCAGAGCTAGGCGGATCTCTGTGAGTTCGAGGCCAGCCTGGGCTAGAGTTCCAGGAAAGGCGCAAAGCTACACAGAGAAACCCTGTCTCGAAAAACCAAAAAAAAAAAAAAAAAAAAAAACCATGATCTTAGAACCTTAAAATCATACACACACACACACACACACACACACACACACACACACACACACACACACATACACGGAGAGAGAGAAGGGAAGAAAAAAGAGAGGACAGAATTACTAATCCTTGGTACTATTGACATTTTGTTTCTTGACACTCTTTAGAGTGAGCCCTAAGTTGGACCACCGATGTATCTCTTGCATCTATCCAGGAATTCTAATGCCATCATTTGAAGTGATGACAGATTAATGTCAATGACAACACCTGACCAAAAATTAAATAGTAAAAAGACATTTGCAAACAGAATTCCACACTTGTTCCCCATTCTTTCCAACAGGTTAAACTTTTTGCCATCCCATTTTATATATTTCTGTACTACATATTACATAACACACAAATGTAGAATTATTATGTAGAATTAGTTGTTTTTAGTACTCACATTAGAGATATGCATGACTACACAGCATGCTTTTAATGATGGCATATTCTGGAGGAGTTGGCATATCTTACCAGTGAGTCTTATTCCTTCTCATTACTTCATCACATTCATTGCTGTAGATTTCAATTTGAAGAAGCCCTTTACCTTTTGTTCTGGGACAAATTTAGTGCAAATAATTTCTCTGTCTTTGTCTGAGAATATCTGTACCTCTTCTTTATTTCTCAAGGATAACTTTGCTAGATAGAGTATTTGTGAGTGGCAGATTTTTTTTCCCCCTTCGGCAAATGAAAATCTTACATCCCTCTCCCAGACAGAGAATTTTTTGTGAGATGTTTTGTATTCCACAGGTGAGTTGGGGCACATCTATGTTTTATTTGTTGTTTTTCCCCTGCAGCTGTGAAATTTCTACTCTTTATTATTCCCCTTTGAGAGCATGGTTTGAAGATGTCTCCAAGTAGATTCAATTGAGTTAAGTCTGACTGTTAACATTTCCCCTTCCTGTCATTGAATATCTGTGTTTTTCTCCATGTTTGAAATTTTTCTAGTATTATATACTGGAATCTCCTGAATATTGATCCAAATTTCCCACATGACTTTCACATCCATGTGTGTATTTTCAAATACTTTCTGAAGGCTCTGCTTTCAGAGATCATGTCTATAGTTTAAATATCTTCTGCTTGATTCCATTGTTCTTTCTTAAACTTGATCAATCATGCTATTTTCAGCTCAAAGATTTCTGTGTGAGTTTTTAAATATTTCTTCCACCACTTTGCTAAATTTCTGTTGGAATATTCAGCCATTTCTCGTGTTTTTGAAGCTCATTGAGTTTTCTCAGCCATCTGTCTTTAAGTTTTTTCTGAAAGTTTCCTACCATCACTACCATCTGGTCAGTTTGTCTTCAGTTAGGTCATGGTATGTTGAAAACTCTGATTGCTGTGGGATTTGCCATCTGGAAGGTAAATTTTAATCAAGTCTTCCTAATCTGATTTTATTTGTGGATGTTTTTCTAGAATTTTTATTGGCTGCTCATTTTTCCTGAGCTTTGGTCACACCCACTACGTCAGAACTTGAGGGTTTCTGGTAGCTGTAATTAACCCAGTTTTCTGTTGTTGGTGTGTTATCACAGGGCAATTCAAGCCCATGTCTATCATAAATGTGCATGTGGTTTGGTTAGGAAAGAGCCAGGAGAGTACCTAGAAAGACTAACCTATACAAAATTTATTCATAAAATAGAATAACTCACTTCAATTGAAGACATATATTATTATAGGTTCACATGAACATCAGTCCTACCTCTATGCTTGAGGTATTTTCCTATGTTGGGTGTTTGAGTAAAACTCATTATCTGGGATAATAATGCTCAAAACAGTGGCTACAAAGATGCCTCAATGGTTAAGAGCTCTTAGTACTCTTCACAACCAACTGTAACTCCAGTTTCACCCTCTTCTGTTATAAATGCAGGCAAAGTATTCATACACATAAAATAAAAATTACATCTTTAGTAAAAATGCTCACAATATTCAAAAATATTAACATGCCTTAAAGGGGCAGTATTTGAATTACTACTCATTAATACTATAGCGCTGACAGAAATAAGAATTAAAAAATTTAACTAACTTGGAACCATAAAGCACAATGGTTCATACCAAGACATGCCTATTACCTTAATATGAAGAGCTTTTTCTTCAGTACCACATTATTTCTATAATCTCCAGAAGATCTGCTTGAATACGAACTAAGACTATAATCCAATATCCATATTTGATCTAAATACCTTGTTTGAATTTGGTATTCAACATCAACACTCTCCAAAATTTACTTCACAAACATCAATATCAAATTGAGACACAGAATAAGTAAGTCTTGACAAGACAAGTTAATTAAAACAGGAAACTGGGGAGTGAGTTTAGTGACCAGAAAAGAAGAAAAGGGAACTTAATGATCCAATGAGAGAGTCAAAGACAATGATTTTAAAAATAAGCTATTTGCAAAATTAAACTAGACAAATTTTATTTATTGGAGCTAACACCCTTCTTAACAGATGGTACTCAGTGTAACTTTAATGCATCATGTAATTAATTGAATTGCCTTTTTATTAATAAGCAATGCCATTTATATCTGTGAAATAAATTTTTAAGTAAGGTTAAAGATGCAAATATAAAACCGAATTCTAAATGCAAATAAAAATCCAATAATTACATAAATTAGGTTGAGAACTACAGATTACAGGTCAGCTAGGAAGAACTTGGTACATTCAGTGAGCATGATGCATTATGTAAATGAGAATCATGGAATTCTAACTTCCCTCTGTTGTGCTTTATTTCCCTATTTTGAAAGTTTCAGTGTTAGTATATGCATTTACATTTGATTTTACATCTTTTTAAAGGTTGGATGGTGACATGCTGTTACTTCTGCGTGATGCTCTCACTAAGACTGACTATGAGAACTGAGAAGACAGGATTTTAAAATAGGTTGAATCGTCTGTATGCACCTGCAAAATGCTTTGGTGGCAGCTGCCAGGAGCCTGCAGCCTTCTTTGGATTAAGGAGCAAAATAAAATTGAGTGTACATCTTCTCAGCCTGACTTAATGGCTCATAAATCACTTGTAATAGAAAACAAGAAATGGCCTGTTCTCTTCTGCAGCCTAGAATTACACACTTTTTAATGATATCTTTTGCTCTGTCTCAACTTCTCTCAATAAAGAGGTTCATTATAGCCTTTGTAGTATTGAGAATCCGCTATTTCCAAGGCAGAGCTATACAATTGAGATGAAGCAATCTTACAAATCATTGAAAACAACTGACTGACACATTGTGAAGATATGGCTCTGGGGGAAAATGTGATATGTCCAAGGTCACACATCTCTAAAGTTACAAAGCCAAGGCCACATCCACCTGTCAAGATGGTCTTGTGTCCATTAAAGGTCTTGAGTTCATTAGCCAAAACTTCTGGTCAATGGAAAATTTAGGTAAATAAGATCTGTTGTCAGGTTTAGGTTCAGACTTACCATTCTCTACATTTTAGCATTACTATTTATGTCTCTGCACATTCCATGGTTTGTTTTTTATTGGGTTGCTACTTTTTTCTTAAAGTCTGAACCTCTTCCCAATGTCACCCACTTCACTCTTTAAGTAACTGAAGCTGCTCGAATTGTTCATCCTTAAATTTCTAACTTGATATTTTCCACTTCACAGAGGTGTGGTTCTCACTACTATTCCAGGAGCCTTTCTTTGATTATTGGCTTGACAGTACCTCCTAGAAAATGCACAACAGCTCGTGTGAGTTCCAATATGAATAATTTATTTTAAATCAATTCATTCTAAGAGACATGTAAAAAACATAACTGCTGCATGTGTTTATGGAGTGTCCACAAGGTACGTCTTCCACCAGTTCATCAGATCTTCTTCCATATCAGGTTTTGTTCAGGTTTTCCAACATTCTCTTCATTCAGTAACCATTTCTTTACTGAGCTTGTGCAGCACTGCCCTCCTGAAGCTAGAGCGTGGAAATATAGAGATGATAAAATACATAGCGTTCTCCACAAGCTCACAGTGTTAGTCTGTTCTCCCTGCTGTTCAGTTGATCTGAGCCATTTTTGCATCAATTCCCCATGTTAGGACACAAACCAGAAACATACTCTCTTCTGCTGCTGTGATCACCTCATTCTTCTGCTGCAGTGATGACCTCATCAACTGCTGCAGTGATGACCTCATCATTCTGTTACAGTGATGACCTCATCATTTTGCTGCATTGGTGACATCATCATTTTGCTGCAGTGATGACCTCATCATTCTGCTGCAGTGATGACCTCATCATTCTGCTGCAGTGAGGACCTCATCATTCTGCTGCAGTGAGGACCTCAACCTTTTGCTGCACTGATGACATCATCCTTCTGCTGCAGTGATCACCTCGTCCTTCTGCTGCAGTGATCACCTCATCCTTCAGCCCCTCAGCCTGAGTACCACCTGTATCTTTATTAATCTGTTCTGCTTTTGAATCACAGAGTGATCACAGTATTCAAGAACAAAACTTTACAGCCAACACTTTTGCCACACATTAGCATTTTTGTTTTTATGTGCATGATGTGTGTTACTTCAGGAAAGAAAATTAAACAAAGTGAGCCTTATTTCTATGTATAAGAGATGAGAATAATATTAGAATCTACTTCATGGGATTACAGAGAAAAATGAAATGATTTATGCGGGGGTCAGTGTTTCACTCCATTAACATACTGAGTTCCATTAGTTGCATGTACACAGAAGTGCTACTTAAAGGTAATAAACTATAAGATGAATACATAAACTATACTATAATATATAAAATGTATATGATTAATATGCAATATAAATATAAAAGTGCATAGATATTAATGATTATTATCTAAAAATAAGAAGGGATAGTTTTCTTCAAATATGAAAAATTCTCCAGTAATAATTTTGTCATATATTATGTGGTTTATATTTCCTGAAAAAATTATAAAAATACTTAACTGTAGTATTTATAAGATGCTTGCATAGTTATCTGCAAGTTTATATCTAGAATATTATATTCTTCATTTTATCTTTACAATAAAAATATATAGGCTCCAATCTACCTGCTTTGTCTCTCTTATATTTCAGAATGAGTTGTTTTGAATGAAGTTATATATACATATATGAGGACACACACACACACACACACACACACACACACACACGTATGTATGTATTTACTAAAACCTATATCTACACTCATATAGCTTGTTAACTTCTACCATGTATTTGTACCTTTTCTCTCTGTCTATGGCTTAAACAAGGTTCAGGGGTTACAGGGGCCCCAGTTTCATCAGGTGAATAGCCAATACACAAGTATTGAATCACACACAATCTTTACCAAGCAAGAAGCAATAATGAGAGGCATGTGCAATGGGATCCCATATTGACAGCTATGTTTGTAAATCCTGAAGGACTCCATTCCTTAAGTATCAGCCTCAGAAGAACAAAATTCTGAGGTATGACTGCATGCAGAGCTCTTTCAGTTTGGTAGTCTGCTGTGCAGGGTACACCGTGCTGCAGAAGAGATAGGCCTCAGAGAGCTTCAGTTACTCCAACAGAGGCCAGCAGCTCAGAAGCATGCAGTCACGTGAGAGCCATGCTGTTCATTTGGTGTCTGTGCTGTGTTAGCAAGGAAAGGCTTTCAGAGTCACTAGAGACACCTTCTCAATGTATTCCTCATCCAGTAATGGCTTGCCGTTCCTTAAGCATTAATAGTAGAATTTTTGACCAGCTTTTATTAAAGTTTGCCATTACATTTGTTTACTGTCAGTCTTATTCTATGTCCTGATATTGCATGGAAATACAAGTTATTTTCTTGTCATGGGCGTTTAAATGTCTATCCATGGCTGGCATGCTCAAAATTGAAATTAAAAACATTCATAAAATAATTTTATTTTAAAATAAGATTGTTGATGATTCTAATTTTTAAATTAGATTTTTAAATTTACTAAGTGTGTGTACATGTGTATATGTGTGGGTATGCATGTGCCTTTGAATTGTCAGAGAACAATGCATAGGAATGTTTTTTTCTGTTTTCACATGTAGGTCTGAGGTATTGAACTCAGATCATCAGGCTTGTTAGAAGACACTTTTTTTCTTGGAAACACCTCACCAGCTTTTGAGTTTAGTTTTAACATTTCATGTTGAAGATGTCACATATAGTTGCTGATATGCAAACCCTGTCAGTTTATGTGCGTCAAGCTACATTCTGAGATTATGCTGCAGCAGGAAAAAATTGGAATGAAACTATGTTGGATTTTGAACATTATAAAGACCCTATATATCATGTAATAACCCTAAAAATGATAAACTCATAGGTAATTCTACTATAGCTGTTACTCACTTAATCCAATGCACAACTAAACTCATGAGAGTCAACACAGGACACAGCATTAACTCATTTTATGAGTTTCTGTAATAGAAATACTTAACTGCAGCATTTATTGATGCTTGCAAAGCTATCTGCCAGCATCTGAGTTTGGGTGATCATGATGCACATCACCACTGTGTCTCTCTAATATCTTAGTTACTAAAACTTAATTTTAATGAGCTATGTAGCCTATATTCCTGTTTAGAATTCCAGAACAAACAATCATAGCTGCTTCACAAGAGATTCTGCTCAAAACACCAGCTGGCAAGAAAAACTAATACTTGTGTGACTCTTACTTCTTCCTATATGACTCTAGGAAGAACCAAGTTATCCACAGAAACTATGAGGGATAATTATGAACCCATTTATCAAATCTGATAAAGTATTTTAGAGGTCGAAGAAACACAGAGGATGTCAATCAACAAAATGCTAAGCGCGAGTGAAAAGAGGGGAATATGCTGTGCAGGCTTTAATCTTCTTTCTAGTAATCGTGGTTCATTCTCAAATGTCACTGTGAACTCCAGACGTTGAAAACAAGAGCCAAATACCTGCCACATACTTCCACTTACAACAGTGGAGAGCAACGCCTTTGGCAAAGCAAGCCAAGCTTTATAAACAATTAATTCTCCTTGAAAGTGATGAATTTGGGCTACAAAAATGCAGTTAATGTCTCCATAAGTACCTATAGAACATGGAAAAAGGAGTTCTCTAAAGCTGTTCCTTGTAGGAGTTTAGTCAATGAAATTTTATGAAATCAAACCAAATGAAAAGATCCAGCAGCGTGCAAACCACTCTGTTTGCCATAGAATAGAAAAGACAGAATAATGCACATATATGTATATACATATATATTTAAAAAGTATGAAAACCCTTATGAATATTCTGTTCATTTCCTCACATTTCCAATCAATAACATACTTCACTTCACTCAATTATTTTTTAACTTCCTCGTTATTCTTTGTGTCTTTCATATCATGCATCTCAATCCCATTCGTTTCTCCATCCCTTTGTATACACCCTCTGCCGTTGCAACGCCCCACCCCCAAATAAAATAAAATAAAATTTAAGAGAAAAAAAAGAAAAAGGAAAAATCAATCTCGTCATGGAAGCTACAGTGTGAGACAGTGAGTCATGCACTAAACCCTCTTACCGATATATCGTTACTTACAAGTGTTCATTGAAAAGAGTCATTGATTTGGTTCGAGGCCTCTGGTTCCTGCTACACTATCCACGCTGGGCTCTCGCTAGGACTCCTCTTGGATATCCTGTTGTTGCCCTGTGTCATGGAGACCCTGCAGCTTTGGGTCTGCAGGATTAGCCCCTTCACATGCTCCAGCATATCATAGATGGGATGGATTTTGGGTTGGGCCAACTCAGAACCCTGGTTCTGGGCCTGGGTTGTTGCAGGGTTGGTCAGCCTGCCATCTCTCCCTTGTCCTCACCACCAGGGTGAGCTCTCCAGCAGTGAGCTGGCTAGTTCACTCCTTGCAACAATGAGCAAGGGGTGGGGCCAGCTCTCCTGCTTTCACACCCTCAGTATTGGCTCTCCCACACCTAAACCTTCAGGGCCAGCTCTACTGTGCTGCCCAGGCAAGGTACAGGGGCCACTTTCCGGAGTGCTGCAGCTGGTGAGGAGCAGGGACAGCTCTCCCACTCTTATGAGCTCAGAATCAGCTATGCCCACTGCCACAGGTGGTGAGGGGCTGGGGGAGTGGGGGGAACGACACACAGCAGATCTCCCACACTCATGTTCTCTGACTGGTTCACCTGAACCCGGTTAGTAGGGTCATCTCGACTATGCTGCCCAGGCAAGGTGTAAGGTCCGCTTTCTTGAGTGCTGTGGCTGTTACAGGAGAGCTCCCTCACCCACAGAAGTGGTAGGGACGGGGGACAGAAAAAATATTTTAATTTGTGATCCTTTTGTCAATTTTTATCATGTCCTAGAAGCTTTAACTGACAACTTTTCAAAATTAGTGTGTGGTATAAGCCAAAAAAAGTCTAAGAACACATTGTGCATAGCATGCTGTCCACCTGCTATGTACTACCCAACATCTAAACCTCCCTCCTAGGTTTGGATTCTGAAGAAAAAGTTCCTGTTTTATATTATATTAATATAGAGCAGCAGTTCTCAGTCTGTGGTGGCAACCATTTTGGGCGGTGTCAAACAACCCTTTCATAGGGGCTGCCTAAGACCATTGGAAAACATAGATATTTACATTAAAATTCATAACAGTAGCAAGATTACAGTTATGAAGTAGCAACGAAGATAATTTTATCCTTGGAGATCACCCATTGTGAGGAATGCTAAAGGGTTACAACATTAGAAAGGTTGCAAACCACTGATATAGAGGGACCCTTATTGTTCAGAAAGTAATTTTTCTTCATTTCCTAGGCTGATTCAAGAATTATAATTTATATATTAAGATGAATGGATTGATCATTTATTATTAGTATAAGATAATGTAAAGATTGACTTCAGCAAATATTAGTATTATCTTCTCAGCAATGCCTCACCCAAGGTAATGCATCTAAGACAATTTTCAAAATCCTATCTCCCTTTTTACCAATATCTTTGGAGACAGCAATATGAGATCTGGCAACAGGATGAGGAATTTTGTGCACTACCAGGTTCCCAAGAGGAACATTGTCTTTGAGTAGAAGGATGCCCTATATCTTTGTGAACTCTCTGGTACCATGACTTGAGACCAGAATTGAACTGAGTCCAGGAAACATTGGATCAGAGTAGGCAAATGCAAAAGCCCTAGGTTCTCCAAGGCCATGAATCCAGGGAACAAGGTTGTCTGCAGTATATACTGTCTGTAATGCTTCTTAAGGTTGAAAGTCAAACCATTTCTTATTATGCACAGCAATTAAGTAATATGAAGGAAAGTTTTCTCCTTTATTCCTCTTACTTCTTGAATAACATAAAAGTACATGTTATGTTAACACATGCATTTCCCTCTACAAAATACTATAAGGACTATAATAGTCCCAATGTAAAATCAACTAATCAGTAGCCAAGTATAACTGTGCGAAATAAGCTACGGCAAAGGGGTGTGGGATGCTGTATAATCCACCAAATAGTGGCAATATTTAGTGATGGCTAGCAATTAGGATGTATTAAATTGTGTCTGAAATATTGCTTATTTAATGAATGGTTTATTGTTTTCAGAATGATAGCCTCCATAAACAAAAGAGCTTAACTTTCATGTGCATTTCCCAAATCCTTATTAATGTCTTAACAAGATGGGAAACAATCACAAACTATCAGATTTACAACCCCATTAACCACTGATTGGTAAATAAATGCTAATTTGTGTGCTGCAGTAAATTTTAATCTAGTACCCAAAGCACATTCATTAAACCATTAATGTAAATGAGATCCTTTGAAGAATTTTTGTCAATGTATTACTCTCCAACTATGCAAAGAAATATTGAAAAACTGAACCACATAATGTTAAGGAGCCAATGGGAGTTTTTCAAAGGAAGGGAGACTGGTGTTCTCTAGAATTATAAAGACACCCTTATATACACACATATATATGTTTCTGGGTAGAGACACATACACAGAGACATCTTTCTCATTTTATATCAATTAATATTCATATTACTATACACAAAATGTTTATCAGGCAATTAATTTCTGTATTTTTTCACAAATAGTTCAGACACACAGCAATATACACTTTCTTCTATACTGAAAGATTAATATTTTATATTAAAGATGACTATCTTATTTGCATATATAACTTTATTTTAATTCCTGAAATCATCAGGAAGAATATCCTAGCAGTTCACACCTAACACATTAGTCTTGAGATTAGGTCTTTTGTTTCTTTAAACTACTCCAGCCTTGAAGGAAAGAAACATCACAGTAAACATTTTACTCTGAAGACAAAGATTGTGTCATTTAAATACCCATAAAATGGAGATGCTTTTAAATGAAACACCAATTAACTGAATGTTAACCCCTATTACACTTTATTCCTAATCTCAAATTAGTTTTGTGCTGTTTACTCTTTAAATTAGACCACGTGTGTTTCTGAACATACTATTTTTAAGGTGCTACTGTACGTTAAAGTTAAATACAATTTCATATTGTATATATTGATTTGAGAAGTGAACTGAAGTTTTCTGAGTCAAGCTAATTTTTTACATAAGAACACAGGAAACGATCAATGAGCTGAGACCTGATTTACACCTCCTTCCACATCTTTGCCTTTGTCACCTTCACACCGAGCTACACTAATACTGAGTCATTTCTTATATAAATAGGAAAAAACTTTATAGACATCAAAAGTAGGTTAAAGTCCAATGCGCTAGATAACCAAGTTATAAACTATTTACTTCTGAATGGTGCATCTCATTTACTAATCTCAATGCAGGGGATTAAATTCTTAAACTTTTATTATTTTCTAATTATTATCACAATATTCCAAAGATTATTTAAGACTATTTTTGCTGTGGGATGTTCTGTATGACAAATATGTTAATAAAGCACTGATTGGCCAGTAGCCAGACAGGAAGTATAGGCGGGACTAACAGAGAGGGGAATTGAGGGAACAGGAAGGTGGAGGAGGGACTGCCTGGAGCCGCCACCAGGACAAGCAAGATGTAAGGTACCGGTAAGCCACGAGCCACGTGGCAAAGTAGAGATTAATAGAAATGGGCTAAATATAAGAGTAAGAGCTAGACAATGATAGGCCTGAGCTAATGGCCAAGCAGTTTAAATAACGTAAGCGTCTGTGTGTTTATTTTATACGTGGGTTGTGGAACTGTGGGGCTTGGTGGGACCTCTCTAGCAACATATTTTAGTTTATCAAAGGAGATCTATATATATAGATAATCTTTACATAAGAAATACATTAACAAATACATAAACTATAATGTAATTAAATATCTTTTAGGATACAGAACCTAAAGATTTTGGCAATTCATTTAATTGAATTTTTACTAACAAACAGCAAATATAAAATTATCAAATATTATTTATTTAATATAACTAGAAAGAGGGTTAAATATGTTCAATGAATATGATATGAATATTATTGTAATGAACAAAACTAATCGCATTTATTAAGAACAGTATCAAGTCAAAACATCAGAGGGGTTTAGAACTCTATACCCTTTGTATTTTCCTCTAACTGAGTCACATGTACTGGATTCTAGCAAATGTCTTAAAGCTGGTTTTGGTCTGCAAGGTCACATTCAAGAGAAAATTAAAAGGAAAAACAATTACCAGAAAAAAATTTGACAAGAATATTCTATATGCTTTACCTTTGAAGTCACTACAAACCACAATGAAAAAGATTTGGAGTTCAGATCAGTGGTGAGAAGTCCTGCTGTCACCCTAATTTTTATGATTACCTTATCAGAAAAGACATCTCTGAAGAGAACCTCATAACACTGTCACATGTCCAATTAAAGACACCTGGAAGGGCTCCCTCCATCCCCCATGACTCCACGCTGCTTCTAATACCACTGGGAACTTCATGATTTAAATTGACAGATGAGGGCTTTGGCTCTTTCCCATAGAAGTATGACTAAATGAGTTATCGTTCTTTCTTGACAATATTCATTGATCATTTATTTCTAAAGTGTTAAGGAAAAAGAAAACGAGCCACTACTAGCTACACAGATATCAACAATGCAACACAAGAATCCAGTTAGTTGTACCAAAGTAATAGCATCACCGTCTAGCTGTGAAGAGCTGTTATGATTGTTTTACTACCTTGCACCTACATTGCATTTGTAAATATTAGATAATATATTAAGAAAGGAAAAATTCCCAGTGAAAATCTAATAAATGTTTGCTTTGTGTACTTTTGGAATTTTATCAGCTAAGGGATGTTATTCAATACAACACTTGAAATCCTAAAAACGTACTTTCAAGCTCTGATTCACCAAGTATGACACAGAATTTTTACACCAGTGACATGCTGACATTTCTTGTTTGGGTTTATTGCCTCGTGGCCCCAAGATGGCAGTTGGCACTTAGAGCAGCAGGAGCTCATTTCAAAGTGGAGGCAACAAGTTACAAGAACAAAGTTTATTCTATACACAGGGGCTCTGCCTTTATCAAAGAAGGGAAATGTTTTCAGGAAGCCTCAAACAGACTTCTTCTGATCTTTTATTGGCAGAAGCTGCATGATGTGGGCAAACCTCAATGGCCAGGCAGCTGGGGAAAACAAACCTCTTTCAAAGTAGAGTGAGCTAGCTCTGCCTGGCTGGGCCACAGCACACCACAGGGCTGGAAACTTCTGTTTAGAAAAAAAGAAATGATATTAAGAAAGCCTAGACAAGAGTGTGGAACTGGGGAGTTAGGCAACTTTGACCATGCTTTCCCCCAAATACTGTGCTGGTACCATGAGTAAAATAAACACAAGAAAGAGGAGTTAATTCTCAATGGTAATTAGGTAATAAGATAGTAAGTAGGGTAGCACTCAGAATGGAGTTTGAGGTTGAAGGTTTGGAGTGGTGGGGAAATCACAGCTCAAACAGTTTCTAATTTTAAACATCTCCACATTCAACCTATTCTATGCTACTTACAGTGGTATTTGACTCCCTACTTAGGGGAGTAGGATTTCAGAATATTTTGTCTGCAAATAACAGGAACTTGGAAAGACTGGCAGACACAGAAATTTGGAGTGTGACAGCCTAAGGCTGCTGCACTGGTTTGGGAATGTCATTTGCAGGATGCACTAATTTTAGTTGGTTGTGCTACCATTTAAAGATAATGGCACGGCCTGTGTATTCACAGCAGGACGGACTGTGGAAGTTACAGCCAAAATGAACAGTGTTCAAGGAGCACCCATCTACATATGCACCCTTTAAAAGTCTCCTGTGAGCACCAGGTAATGACTACACTATTATCCATTTGGCCAGAACTCTATCATTCACTATCCTTGGATGATAACAGTGTGGGGAAATGTTCTTCACACTGCTGCTGTAAATGATTGGGATTCTGGTAGAGACAAGGAAACAGCGTTAACTGCAATTAGTGACAAAAATGTCCGATGATGTCCTTTTACTGCTTCTGATGATCCAGCTTTAAAATATCTCTCCATATAATATTTAAGCCCTTTACAATCACACCCCTTCTTACTGCTTAAGTAATTAATTTGTGATCAAACAGATACATATGACTGATTCATGGCAGATGTCAGTCAAGGGAGTCTTCGATACTCTAGTGCAGTAAGAAAGAAATGGTGAGATCTGTGCCTTTTCAGGGCGTCCGTCCTTGTCCATCTTCCTGTACCCAATGTGTCAGCTGGGTACACTTTCCTAGATTTACAACATTTTCATGTCCATGTATTCAGCTGGCTGATGGGTAAGCCTGTTCTGCAGTATTTCGTTAAAGCATGTTTTGTCGTCTAGTAAACCAGCTAAAGTTAGACCCATATAATCAGGTAATCCACGGTCCATCTGCCAGAGCACAGTATCCTTTTTCTGCTCCTCAGCCATATGATATGTGCTGCTTGATGCTTTCCAACTCCTTAAAAACTATTTTTTCTAATGAGTGGTTGTTTTGTCACTGTATTTTATATCCTTGGGATAAAATATTTTCAAATATTTCTGTTTATCCTCTGAATGCTAGCTGTTTTGAAAGGATTATTACTATCAAGCTCCAGGCAGCATGATGATGTCCTGAATGGAGACAGACAGTGCTTAATTTCACCTTGGGTCAAGTGAACAATCTCATTCATCTTTGTATCTTCAAAAGCTTGTTCCCTGCCATCAAGCCTCCATAGACACCTTGTCTGCACAGTTGGGGTTTAAAGCAATGATGATCCTCACTGGTTTCAAAGAATTATTTCTTATAAATTGTTATTAGCAACTCAGTACAGGAACGTCAAAAATGTCTTATTAAACACTCCTGGTGATGATGTGTCTAGAGGGGAAAGGGTTAAAACTGTAGCATGTTATAAGTATGGCTAAGCAGAGTCTAATTGGCACATTAGAAAGTGGACAGTGGAGAAGCAAGAGTATACTGTTTTCTGTGGGAAGAATCAATGTCCTTCACAGAATGTTCTGTCTTGTGAAACTGAAAACAAAATACTGCATATGGCTGAGCAGCATTTCCCAAAATATATCAATATAATGAGAACTGGGTTGAATCAGATTCCCCTAAAATGGTCAATTTTCCAAGAGTCACAAATAAAAATAAAATTACTGGCCTAAGTGATTTTGTTTCTGATTCCATTCCAATTTTGTCGAAGTTCTTCATGAAACATCAGCAGAGAATATGTGGGAAAGAGGGAAACAGGAGACAGTACTTTATTGTAATCTTAATTATTATAGATTCTGTAAACACTCTCAGTTTTGTTCAAATCCCAGGAAAGCAGGGCCTTTTTTATTTATTCTTCTGTGTTTCCTTGGTCTGTTATGTAGATTGGTTTTTTAGTAGGCGGTTAAATTGTCACTAAATGCCAAGTGACTTTAGACTGAGGGCTATTCTGAAAATATTTGCCATTTGTGAGGAGCTTATGATTTAAGAGAGGAGAATACATAAATTATTAGAGGTCATCAGGAAACGAGTATCAAAAATGAATGGCAATAAAAATAGACACTTCTCCTATATACTCTTTAATGTCTTAATGTGGCAAATATGAAATCTAATGGAATCTAATTTGCTACTTTGTCATGTGTCATAGAATTTGCGAAATTAATGAACTTGTATTTTTAAAGTTGCATTAGCTATGCTGTTTCTTCTGAAATTGAGGAAATGTATAATAGCCGATAAAGTGAGTCTATCAGGGTTTGTGATCTTCACCTGGCCACAAGAGAGCTGCAGATGCACAGAATGACTGAAGGAGAAAAGGTTTCTGGGTTGTGTGGGACCCACTGAGAACCCAGCTTGGGGCTTGTTTTCATCTTGACTCAAGGTCAGAGAGTCTGAGCATGCTTCCCCCCTGCAAGGCTGAATAATAGGATGTTTCTGCCAGAGGCATGGTTACCAGGTATCTTACACTTCAAAGCCTAATTACAGGATGTTTGCTGTAAGGCGTGGTCACCAGATGTCCTGAGTACTAAGGAGGTGTTTACACTTAACTGTACCTTGTACTTTGAACCCTTGATGTCCTTGAAAGGGGGTTGGTCTTTTTGCCCCTCTTGCTTTGGGTATACAAAGGCTGTGAGTAATAAACTCGCTTCTGCAGTGTTGACCCTGAAACTCCCAACACTGGCTAGGGAAGAAGAGGCAATGCTCAGGAATTGGAATAATAGGGACTAAGTGTGAAGGTAATAAATTCAGATCCCAAACAAATTAAAGTAGAGGTTTATGAATGTGTCCTCTTACTGAGCAGAGCATGAGAATGTTCTGCACTTCCTGTGAAAACTTAATTATTAATCTTCCAGTTTGTGGGTGTGCAGGTGAAAAGAAATTTGGTTGTTTTAATTAGTTTTTTGTGATTTATGCATTTAATCAGAGATGAATTAGCCATCTGCATTCATTTTTTCTGTAGATTTCTTGTGACCATTGCACATTATTGAGGTAGGAAGTGCTTCCTCCCCATTCTCTAGACCACTTGTTATTAAAGATATTTCTGATATTAACAGTGAACGCTTCCAACCTTACAGAGGAGTGTCACAATGAAATAGCACTATAATTTATCATTGAACATTCTTTTCTAGATAATTGTGTTTTTTAATGTTTTATTTTTTAATTATTAAGATCATTTTCTTTCCAAAATCACAAAAAGCTATCTAATATTTCTTCCAAAGTATTTGATTTTTATGTTCTTATTATCCTTTATTCAGATCTTTTTCCAAGAATGGTTTAATGTATCCATTCTCCTTTATACTACATATTTTAATAGTTTTATTTTTGTCCATGTGACAAGTTGATCCTCTCAGCAATATTTCTTTTTTTTTTTTTTTTTGGTTTTTCAAGACAGGGTTTCTCTGTGTAGCTTTGCGCCTTTTCCTGGAACTCACTTGGTAGCCCAGGCTGGCCTTGAACTCACAGAGATCCACCTGGCTCTGCCTCCCGAGTATTGGGATTAAAGGCGTGCGCCACCAACGCCTGGCTTAGCAATATTTCTTGACAAGGATATGACTTTATCGCTGATTTTAAAATGCCGTTCTTATTGTTAACTTAATGTTTACTTGTGCACAGAAGAAGTGCTGGGTTACTTAGGTGGCTCAGTGGGTAGAGGTGCATAATCCTGCAGCTACCTACACAGCTGGATCCCACAAGGAGGTGGTAGAAAACTGACTCCTGACCACACACAGACTCAGGCATTCCCATGCACAGCCACAGATATCAGACATACAAAAATCTAATTAATTAACTGATTTTAAAAGGAGTCCAGCATCTTCTTTGTTCAGTTGGTATTCCTGAAGCTTCTGTCAGCCTCCTGGTTTTGTAGGAGAGGCAGGCTTCTGCCTATAAAATATTCTTTGCTGTAAAATGATTTTAGCCTCCTGATACTCAGCGCAATTTATAATTACAATGTTGCAAAAATAATAAAGATGTTCATGACGTGCAAGCTGTGCTGAACCCTCAGGTCACCGTGACTGAGAGAGATGGATACCACTAGTGACAACAGTGTCAGGCTTTCTTATATACCGACAACTGATGAGTGCATACATTGCCCATTTCCTACACAAACAGCATGATCACTCTCTGCTCCTAATATCCTCACAATTAATTCAAAAGGAATTATTTTTCTCAGTCAATGGAATTGGCCAAGAAAGAAAGTGAAGACCATAATAAGTTAGTTAATATTGAATATGAAGCTGATACATGTGACCAATCTAAGATGGAGAGAGACACAGGACCAGGCCTGGGCTTAAACGAAGCTTTGGGAAGACTAATAACAAAACACCCAAGGAAAAGAGCACTTTCCAACTCTTGCCCTCAGGAGTCTGTGCAATGGGATTGCTGTAAGAGGCCAGACTGTGCTACATAGTGAATTCCAGGCAGTTTTGCTATCCTGTCTCACACAATCCAAAGAAAGAACCTAATCTCCAATATATATAAAAATTGATATAGGGAGCCATGGTAGTTTTCAAAAGAAACATCTTTAAAGCATATTTCCTTTATTTCTTTGACTATAAATAGAGAATTGATTAATATTAGTATTAAAAGATTGTTGGGAAGGTTAAAAAGTGATATGGGTTAGTTATTATTATCTTATTTGTTCATGAAACAGAAAAAATAGGCACTGGTATTTTATGGCCAGATGTATCAAACATTTAAAATTTCACCACCCCCATCTTATCATCACCATCATTTTCCTCTAGGAAAGAACAAAACTTCATGTTTTACCCTTCATGAATTGCTATCTCAATGAAATGATTTTGTTCAGAAATTATATAGTAAAGTTTCATTTATTATCAAATATTCCATTTAGAAATTTTAAATAAAATATGTGATTGCTTTTCCTTTGCTATGCATTTTTTCTTCCTCATTTGAAAAATCATTTCTTCAATGAAAGGCGGAATGTAACTTTTGAAAGTATAAAACAGATACGTATGCTTAAATGTGTTAGAATATTGCCCAACTCATTCACACAGTAAGAACAGATTTTTAATTCTAAGGGAACTAATAGAGTAAAACTGATGTTAATAAAACTACCAATTTCCACAAGATAAGATGTCTTAGCATACAGTCACCTAATTAGGAAATGATCTCTCTCTCTCTCCACATGCACGTTCACAGACACACACACACACACACACACACACACACACACACACACACACACACACACACACACCTAGCTCCTAAAGCGTTTTGAACAGTGTTTGAAAGTCTAGTTTGCAAACCAAGGCTTGGAGCCTTTTGATGGAACTCAATCCACAGCCCTGCAGCAGTACTGCCCTTGATGTTTGCTATGAACTGAAGAGCAGTGGCTTCTGCCTCTCAGACATGTTAGCCTATATCCTGGATCTGTGTTCATGAGGAAAGTAAAAAAAATGATAATTATTACCCCTATTTCTCTAGCTTTATTCTTTCACTGTTTATCTGTCAAGTGCACTCATTTCTCTCTGTACTTCATAAGATAAGCTTTTAAAGACTTTTTAAACTAAAGTTTTAAAGGGTTTTATTTCATGTGAAGTCCTCTAAGCTTAGTGCTTTCCCTATGTGTGCAGCATTTGCGCAGGGATGAGATGGAAGGTAAACAATTTTTACTCACAAAGAGTTTGTCTTTGACATTTTAAATATAAAGAAGACTTTCCTCAACTTCAAATGATACTGATGATAATTGCTATTTTTCATAATAAATTTACTCCTATAAATCTATTTTTCACATTTTTACTTAAGCAAATATGAAAATTTATGACTACATTTGATATTTCCCCCTTATATATGTGGCTCCTTCATGAAAACTAAGCTGTGATAAAATTCCTCAAGAATCCAATAATTATTAGTTCCTGAAGTGTTATTTTTGAGAAGGCAGAATGAACCATGATTAATTTATGTTATCTGATGAATGTGTTGGTAAGTCTCAAATTATTATTCTTTCTCTATTAAGGAATATAATTTCTAGAATTTGTAATGAGTTTTATTTCCATAATCATCTTCAACAAAGATTTGTAGGGGCTTATAGAAACTGTGGACAGCCATCCTATAAGGCAGACAGAGCCTACTGTAAGTGTGTCACCCATGTGAGTGGGGAGCTCTCGTGCTGACTGAGAAACACGGACAAAAATGACAATTCCATTTATAATTCAAAATAATAGTCAGCTTGTGCCTCTTTTGCAACTTCTAACAGATCACTAAAAAGAAAGAACTATTTATAAATGGTTTTTATAGTTAGGTTCCACATTTAAAAAAAAAACACGTAAAGCATGGCTTCTTATAATTACTACAATTATTAGTCACAATTATTATTTATTTTACTTGAAAATGGTAAGCATTTACCACTTATGAAAATCTCAATTACTCTTTTCTCTTTTTTAAAGCAAAAAAAAAAACTTAAAATATTTTTTTATTTTTTATTTTTTATTTATTTATTTATTTATTTATTTATTTATTTATTTATTTATTTTTTGGTTTTTTGAAACAGGGTTTCTCTGTGTAGCTTTGCGCCTTTCCTGGAACTCACTTGGTAGCCCAGGCTGGCCTTGAACTCACAGAGATCCGCCTGCCTCTGCCTCCCAAGTGCTGGGATTAAAGGCGTGCGCCACCACCGCTCGGCCAAAATATTTTTTACTATCAAATATTTGCTTAAATTTTGTGGTCAACTGTCAAAATATGCAAATCTTTAAAAATAATTAACTATATGTAAAGTTTTGAAATTGAAAATGTTGGATATACTTATCATCAAATTTAAGAAATCAAAAGTTACAAATTTGCAATTCACTTTTTTAATGGGTTGTGAAACTATTGGAATCAACTTCATCTTCAGTTGTGAAAACTGAATGTTTTCTCAGAATTGTGATATATGACAGTGGCAATGTGTGAGTCCTCACAAATAGTATTATATCACCTAGTATCCTAAAAATATTAATTCAATAATTAAGCTTCCACAATTCACAAAGAAAAGGCAGTCAGCCATGAAAACATTGATTATGAGAGGATTTCTTTCTTAAATAATATTTTTTCAACAGTCTTCAAAATGTTGGAATCCCATCATTTTAACTAACATTTCTCCTTTCACACTGGTACTTTTCCTCTCATAATTTTAATTTTTCAGTTGCTGTTTGCTGTCTGTCTTTCTCCATCTTGCCTACCTAAGTGGGTGTTCTCTGTAATTAGTCTTTCTCTGTCCTCCAGATCCCAAATAACAGCACAGAGACTGATTGCTAATTATGAACGCTCGGCCTTAGCTTAGGCTTGTCTCACCAGCTCTTATAACTTAAAATAATCCATTTGTTTTTATCTACTTTCTGTCATGTTACTCATTAGCGTATCTCTCCTTACTGCTCATGTGCTTCCTGAGTCTGGCTGGCAACTCTGCCTTCCTCCCAGAGATCTCTCTCTGCCCTGAAGTCCTGCTCACATCTCCTGCCTAGATATTAGCTAGTCAGCTTTTTATTCCACCATCAAAACAATACATTTTCAAACAGTGTACAAATATCCCACAACAGTTCTCATGCTTTGTTGCTGAGACAGATGCAAGACTCTGAACTTAGCACAGTCATGGAATCTCCACCACAGAATCCTGATGTCTTTGCATCTTGTGAAAGATTTCAGAAGCAACATGGACTCCCTCACTGGCAAATACACATGATATCAAAGATTATTAAGAAAAGGCTTCCATATACAATAGCCAGATAGTTACTATAACAAAAGTCTCTACCTTAGCAACTTCACACAAAACCATACCACAGTGGTATGACTTCAGGTTTGATTTTATTAATAAGACCTTCTAACAATTCATGCAACATCTGGCGCTCAACGTTTGTGGTATGAATTTATGAAAAAGCTGCTTGCCTGTGGCCTTGTAGGCCCCAGCTCAGGCCCGAGCTATATTCGGCCGTTTGTGGTGGTGCAGGCTGGTAGGATTTACTGAAGGAGGGAGAGGCAGGAGGATCCCGAGTTTGAGGCCAGCCTAGGAGGCTTGCTAAGGAGAAGTTTCTTCCCCGGACCTGGCCACAAACAGTGGCGGTGGAACTATGGAGGCAGCGGCTGCTGCTCTGAGTTGCCTGCTTCTTCTCATCATGTTGGTGACTGTGGTGATGCTGCTACCTGGGAAGAAGAATTTACCGATGCTTGTTCAGAGAAGAATTGCCAGGACCACCATGTTACAAGAAAGCATCAGCAAAGGTCAGTTTGGAAAAGTTTGGCAAGACAAATGGTGGGGAGAAATTACTGTGAAGATTTTTCTCTTCTAGGGAAGAACATTCATGGTTCTGAGAGACAGACATTTATCAGACTGTGATTGCTCCAAACCACAGAAGAGACAAAAAAAAAAAGTCTTCAGGGAACCATGACCATGCCTAACAGCGATTTTGAAATCTTCAAAAAGATGACAGGAGCACACAACGATGATTCCACATGGACTATGGTAAAGCTGAGTAACACCATGGAAAGATTGACTTTGGGCTACAAACTACTCAGGACAATTTTGAGATGGCTAGCTGAGATGATCCAGCCTGACAGACTACTTGAACAAGGACTTGAAACAAGCCCTGCACTTTCTCATTATGCAGTGACTGGACAATGATACAGGACTTGAAAATTAACCCCAAAACTTTCTTTTCAGGATGCCGTAAAGATGTCTTCACCCCCAGAAAGCAGGAAGTAATTTTAAGAAAATGACACCCACATTCCCAAGAGGTGGGATGGGAGATTTTTGGTCGTTAAATGAGTTTTGGATATTGTCATTGTTTACAATGGTTAGTTACAAGTTGTTCATTGTTAATGGTCTAGAGAAAAGCTGAACAAGGAGATTAGACTCAGAGTTTTTGTTTAAAAAAAAGAAAAAGGAAAGGGAAAAAGAGAACATAGATATGAAGTAGATCATTGAGTCTACTCTGAGAAAAAAAGATAAATAAGATAAATGGGTAGATAATTGAGTCTACTCTAAAAAGAAAATGGGGAAGATATAAAAATTACAAAAGGTAGATTACTGAAACTATTATGAACAGAAAAAGAGAGAATATGGATATGATAAGATAAAAAGGGAGATTATTGAATCTACTTTTAAAAAGGAACTACTTGTTTCAAATAGGATAAGTAATGAATTTTTTGTCTGAGTTTATCAAATATTACTAGACTGGACATTGTTAATATATAAATGGAGTTTTTTGTCTGAATCTGTCAAATGTTAATGGACTAGACATCGTTAATGTAATCTTGACTGTGTATATTGTATATACTTATTGGATATAATTTTTCTTGTATTAGTTATAAGCTTTTTTATAATTTTAGACAAAAAAGGGGAAATGTGGTGGTATTGTGTTCCCCAAAATATTGTGCATGCTAATAAACTTATCTGGGGTCAGAGAAGAGAACAGCCACAATATTAAACATAGAGGATAGGCAGTGGTAGCACACGCCTTTAATACTGGCATTCCAGAGGCAGAAATCTCTCTGGATCTCTGTGAGTTCAAGGCCACATTGGAAACAACCAGGCATGGTGACTCACGCCTTTAATCCCAGAAAGTGAGCCTTTAATCCCAGGGAGTGATGGCAGAAAGCAAAAAGATATTTAAGGCGTGAGGACCAGAAACTAGAAGCATTTGGCTGGTTAAGCTTTCAGGCTTTGGAGCAGCACAGTTCAGCTGAGATTCATTAGTGATGAGGACTGAGAGGCTTCCAGTCTGAGGAAACAGGATCAGCTGAGGAACTGGCGAGGTGAGGAAGCTGTGGCTTATTCTGCTTCTCTGATCTTCCAGCATTCACCCCAATACCTGGCTCCAGGTTTTTTGTTTTTTTTTTATTAATAAGAACTTTTAAGATTCCTGCTACAATATTGTGTATGACTTAAGCCAAAAAGAGATTTTTGGAAATGAAAGGATACTTATTTTCCAGATAAGAAGGATGTACAATTAAGCTATGAATTGTCCCACAGGCTGTGGACAATACATGGCGACAAAGTGTGCTAGTATTTGGACATAAACAGTAATAATCTAATAAAAAAAAAACACGACTTAGTGTCCAGCACTCCATCCAGAGTCCCTCCATGACGAAATCAGGTAAGCTATGACTTCTATCATCCACTCTGTTTTAGTATCCAGCACACCATCCAGAGTCCCTCTGTGATGAAATCAGGTAAGCTATGACTTCTATCATTCACTCTGTGTCCAATCACAGAGTTGTTTTAACTTCATAAAAGTTTGAAACTGTAACTACAATTTGTGTTTCTCCACAATTCTCACTCATATAAAATTACAATAATTCAACTCTGAACTCTAATACAGCCTAACAGTCTTTATTCCATTCTTTTTCAAGTCAAGTTTGTATCCACACAACAGTCTATGTGCCCTTTCTCATGCTTTCAGTACCCTCTGTGTATCTCTTGTGTCCAGGTTTAAAAGAGTTCTTTCTATCTTTTTAAAAATCTCTCATGTTAATTTGTTTTCAATTCCACCAGCTAAACTATAATTTTATTCTATACTCCTATGACTTAAACATAAATGCCAAAATTGTAACTTCCATGCTCATACCTTTTTAACTAAGTTCCTATACTTTTCCATTTCTGACATTGATCTGAGATACTCCCAACTCTAATGTAACTTCTGTAGATTAATTATTGTCCTTATAAAGGTGGGTCAGACACTTCTTTAGCTTTAGAACATTGTAAAGTTCTCCAACTTTTTATGTCACTTTGCTAGGTTGATTTTGTAGCATCTACCAAATGTCTAACTTACTACCCTAGACTATAGGTATCTAGACAAATTTATTTTGGATTCACAGAAAAAAATGAATAAAAATAAAATTTTTAAAAATTTCACTAAAAATAAGGCAGTAAACAAAGCTTGTGATTCAGTTATAATTCTACAAAGAAGTTGACTTGTCTAAATATTTTAAACCTCTGTAAATCAGGCACAGGCTATATAAAAACTACCTTTATTATGATTGTAAAATTTTGTGAGGTATGCTGAGTTGGGAAAAATGAAATTCCTTGATTCTTGTCATCAGGTATTGCTAGCATCTTGTCTTACACTGACTTAGGAAACAGTATTTTTAGAGCATGAGTTCTAAAGCCAGTGATCTATTCCCACCCTCTCTCAACTCATCATCATCTTGTCAGGCAGAATTACAGCAAGAAGCCTTGTGGGAATAATTTCAGATATTTCTGAATGAGTAGAACTGGTTGAAATGTAATAAAGATACATTCTTAGTTGTTTAAAAAACGTTATCTAAACCTGCAATATTATACTTCTGATAGCCTCAAAAGATAAAATTATTCACACATAATTTTATAAAATAGTCAACTAAATTCAGAGCCTCACCTTCTTTCTGAATGACAGAAGAATGAAAGGGGTGAGTAAGAATGGGGGTGGTAGAGAAGGACAAGAGCAGAAAGGAGGAAGGTAGGGCAAGAAAGAAGAGAGGGAGAGAAAACTCCTAAGGTTGCATTGGAATGTAACAAATCATTGCTCTTCTAGTTTCAGATTTCTGCCCATATAATCACTTGTTACTCTTCAGTTTTTCTCTCTTTGGTGTGTGTGTGTGTGTGTGTGTGTGTGTGTGTGTGTGTATACTTTGAGCTACAATTTTCACAACAGAGGATAAATGGATTTGTGTTCTATGCAGTATTTTTCTGATTGGGTAGCTCTTTGGGGTGTGTGCTGTTTCTATCTGCTTTTTATTTTATTTTTTATTTTATTTTATTTTATTTTATTTTTTAGCAGTTTCTGGCTTTCAAGTAATCAAAGATGGTTTGGTTTGTTTAAAACTAGTTTTTTTTGTTTTATTTTTTTTTTAAAGATGAACTAGAGTTCATAGTTTTTATTCAGTTACTTCTTTTCTGAACACTTTATGGATAATACTAATTTAAAGTCATAGCATTTGATTTACCTAATATTGGAATTTCATTTTTAATATAAAGCAATTTTAAAAATTAAGACCTGAAATTGCAATAATGGTAACAAAGAAAGGAAGCATTGAAGGTCAAGAGACCTATAAGACTGAGTGAAACGATGTAATCAGAGGTCTTTAGATTTCAAAACCGAGTTTGACAAGCATTCCCAGGTATAGTTGTACAGCGTTTGTCCAATGTACTGCCTGTATCTCCAACTGCAAACAATGGGAGGATTTGTTATCAATTTCAAAACTTAATTTGTCTAAGCTCATGTATTTTTTAAAATTATCCATTCCTATATAATTTTCATGTATCTTTCAAAGCTGCCAAATATAAATTTTATTATTACTGCAAAAAAAACTTATTCAAGACATCTTTCTTTAAAAAGAAAGTAGTATTTATTATGGAATATTTAAATGATGGTTAGGAAATATTATCACATATTGAAATAGAAAAAATAGTATAGAAGTGTAGAAGTATGAACTTCCCTTCTCAACGTTTTTCAGATCTCTAATTGATGTCAAATTAATTGACTAAGCCTCATCTAATTAGTACTTCAAAATAAAACACATGCCAATACAACCATTTCTTTCAATGTTAAAATCATCCTATAATGAATTTCAGCATTGTACAGAAGTAAAGAAAAAGTACTTTGATTTAAGATCTAGAAGTGATAGAATGCTTGCACCAATTTCAAAATGTAACATTATTTGTATGTAAATATAAAAACTCGCTCATTTCCATTAAAAATAAATGGCAAGCACTTGTACATCACAGCTGCCAACTGGAATTTTTCAGAGTTGTACCTCTGTGCAACATTTCATCCATCTTCTTGATGGGCTTAGAAAGATTTATACCTGAAATAGAATGTACAATGAGACAAGGAGAAAAGAAAGCCAAAGCTGCTAAAAATGCTAATAATAAGTAGAAGCATCTAACAGCTATCATGTTGAATTGTGGGACAAGTGTATGTATTGATTAAAATATTTCAGCAAGATATATTGAGATCATAAAAAAGAGAATGCATTTATGTGGTATGCAGCATACAATTAAAATGTCTCACATACATAAGCTACATTTTGTGAGAAATCAGTTCAAAACTTGCACCAGCACAAGTGTGAAATATTGTTAGCTCTACTGCATTGTTTAGAAAGTGTTTTTTTAATTAAATCAAGATCCAAATCCAACATTAGATCACAGAGAGGAAGCACTAGCACAGGAAGCCCATCTCCTTTGCCTTTCGAGGCCAAGAGAACTGTCCATTCACTCGCCAAGATTCTCAGTGTTAAAGAAGATGTGGTGGTGGGGACATTCTAAAAGCACACCTCTTGTAGTCCTCCTTTACAGAAGCTTGATGTTTAACTATAATTTCCACAAAGGGGAAAAGATCACAGGTAACATTCATGCTCTGGAACTAGCAGGCCTGACTTCTTTGGTCTTTCAAATGCCAAGAATTCTATAATAGGAGACGCTATCTGTGGGAATGACAGGTGGGAGCTAAGCAGTGCTGCAATGCATTCCCTCATATCAAGCATGCTTCTTCTTGTCTTTAAGTAATTTTAAAAGTAGATTACAACAGAAATTTGAAATCAACTTAATGAAATTTGATGGCCTTCGACAATATTTCTACGGGTCTTCATAGGTTAATTCCTTCACTATGGTTTAATTAAAAATGTTCTTTGCATATTTTTACCTTAGTGCTGTGAAAGCTACCTTGTACAATGAGTGCTAATTAGAGAGCTAGTGCAATCAGAGAGAAATTGTTAAATATGTGGCCCACAGAAACTTCATAACATGAAATGATTTTAATGAATGTGAAGAATTTGAAACACCTAGGGTAAAATTTGGCTCCCCTTCAGAAGGTATTTTAAAAGTAGCCAACTTTCTACCGCTTAACTTTAAATGGTAGAATTCCCAGCTGAGACCTGTAATGATTACTTTGCTTGCAAGTATTCAGTATGTATGAAATTTTAGATACACAAAATATGCATAGCCTGAGTATGAGGTCAGCTCCACATATCAAAAAAATGAAAGTAAAATTTCAGGTCAATGGATATCAACAGAAGCCTTCTGTAATGCTTATGTGATCCAAACACTCTTATTCTTAAGGGACACCAGCTTTAGCTATCCTCTTCATAAATGAATATGCCACTTGCTTATATCTGATATAGCTTTTAGGATTTTTTCAGGAATATAATAAAATTGTTCATTAAAAATGAAATGTGAATTTCTTTCAATATGGGAGTCTAATTTAGTCATATTAAGAAGCTCAATGAATATTAAATCTACATAATTAAATAATGTAATCTACGTTACATGATCTTGGTGTGTGCCAAAATCTATTAATATTTCCAAGAAATATAGACTTTCATCTTAGTAACAATCCACTGCCTTCTACACGTTTTCAGCCACTCTAACAATATTCTACATGGTCATGTTCTCATCCTGTCTCTAAACTGTTGGTGACTGATAAGCTTCTGGTTCAAAAAATCAATGGTAAAGCTGGGACTATAGGCAAAAGACACAGAAGTTACTATGTCTTGGTTAAGAAATGGATGTGCTGCATGTGAGGGGTGGGTTGTGGAGGTGTTCATCATAAGTGAGTAGGTAAGAAGACTGTATTCAAAAAATGGCATCACCCAAGGGCAGACAAAAAGATGGGTTGTGTCTGAGATCCTGGTTTCGAATATGCGTGATATGATTCACAGGATCTGCTCAATTAATGAAATACCAAATTAAGAGAAAAGAAGCCATTAGATTTTAGATAGGTGAATAAGAAACAGTGTGCAGAGCCACTGTGTTGAGCTGTGTCAAGCAAGACAAGCATTAGTTATTCTTCTATTGCTCAGTCTCTGCCCGAATGTAACAGGATGAGAATTTTGACTTTTCACCATGAGTACAGCAGGGGAAATGGTGGTCACTGGACAGGTAGAAGTAGATAAGATCCTCCAGTCAGCAACTACAAGAATACAAAAGTTAGATAATAGAGTGGTTGAGATAAAGGCTGGGTTGGTATGTAACCAAATAACACAGGGCCAAAGAGTAAAGGGTGGAAAAATACTAAGAAGGCTAAAGAGAGCAGGACATTAGAATGGGAGCAATGTTCAGGTGTAGCTCTCAATACTGTCGAATGGTTTCCTCCATCCATTGAAAAACATGACTGTTCTTGAACAATAAACAGCGTTTATTTGGTGAAAATAGAAAGAAATGTCATGGGACACACTTTAGAGGATTGTAATCCTTTAGAACACATGTTTTAGCAAGAAGAAGTGGATACTAAATAATTGAAGATATTGGTCTATATATACATAAAATGTGATATACAGTTGATAAGTATATGTTTTTCATTTTGTAGAAAAACTCAATGTCAGCAATACATTCAATTATATTCATTGACAAGTAGTATGAGAAGTTTTATGTGGAGGAGAAAACTGCTAAGCAACAAATAAAGAATAAGTTCCATGTGATATCCCTGAGAAGGTAGACACTGACCTTAGAATTTAGTCATATGTGATTCACCCCTTCTCACCAACTCATACTTCTTAATAAATCACATTTTAGTCCCTTTGGCTTTCTCTTTCTAAAACAACTTGGCTTATGTTCACCTTAATTAATGTCTTTGCTCTTGCTGTTTCTTCAGCCTGGAATGCTGTCTACATGGTTGACTTAATCCATTATCAATTATCACCTATCGTTTCCCTCTGTGAGCAATTTTCTCTCATACACCTCATTTTTGACCTTACTTCCTGCATAGCATGTATCATGATGGGTGATAGTTTGCTTTCTGTCTGAATTTATACATAAATGAATTTACCCAGTTTGTGTTCTTCTTCATATTCTCCCCTCCATTCTGGAATGTAGAGGTGAGTCTCCTATTTGTATTATTAAATCTATTTAATCAATACTTGGTGAATAAATGGGTGAATGAATAAACCAATACAAAAGTAATATCTACATGTGGAAATTAGCAGAGATTTGCAGAGATTACATTGTTAAACTCTGGTTTAAAGTAGCATGTATAATCATAACAGAATTCTTTAAAAGTTATAAAAAGGATAAATAAAAATATTATGCTCCTGGCTGGAAATTACATACTTAGATGATTTTATATTTCTTCTCTGTCTTTCTTGACACACATCTTATTTGTGTGTGTGTGTGTGTGTGTGTGTGTGTGTGTGTGTGTGTGTGTGTTTGGGTATTTATTTATTTATTTTATTATTATTGAGATTTTCTATTCATTTTACATATCAACCACAGATTCCCCTGTCCTCCCTCCTCCCGCCCCACAGCCATCTCCCCCAACACACCCCCCATTCCCACCTCCTCCAAGGCAAGGTCTCTCATGGGAGTCAGCAGAGCCTGGTACAGAGCTGAGGCAAGTCCAAGCCCTTCCTCCCTGCACCAAGGCTGTGCAAAGTGTCCCACCATAGGCACTAGGCTCCAAATAACTGGCTCATGCACTAGGGACGGGTTCTGATCCCACTGCCTAGGGGACCCCAAAAACAGTTTAAGCTAAACAACAGTCTCTCCTATCCAGAGGGCTTAGTCCAGTACCATGGGGGAATCCTCAGCTATTGGTCCACAGTACATGCGTTTCTACTAGTTTGGCTAGTTGTCTCTCTAATTTTTCCCATCATGGTCTTGATGTCCTTTCCTCATAGAATCCCTCTTCTCTCTCATAGATTGGACTCCTGGAGCTCAGCCTGGCACTTGGCCGTGGATCTCAGCATCTGCTTCCATTTTAATATAGTTGCACTTATAACTGCCACACTGTAGTGTGTGTCATCTGGATGTCATAACTGTTCTTCCTGCCTTTGGAATTCTCACCATATTCATGTTGGATTTTTGTTATTCTGTTATGCAGAGTCTCCTTGCATATTTATTGAGTTGCTTGATTTTTTTGTAGGCTTTCTTATTTTAATAAAATTCTAATGGTATATTGATTCATGACACAGCATGTCCATGGCCATTAGAATTTTTACAACAACCCTTCAAGAAGTAGACAGTTAATGCCAATATGATCTTGATGTCACGCTTATACTCTTAACTGATTCTACCAGGTTACAGTGCAGAATATTAAAGCAAATTATTCCTAAACCAATGGCAAAGCCCTATTTCCCTAGAAGTACTTGTTCTGATTTATGATACTTTATAATTATAAAGATCTAAGATGGGATGAGGTTGTTAGATCCATGATCTTCAACCACTGTTTAATGAGACACTTAAGAGCTCACGTTGATGCAACTTTGTAAGTTAGCACCTGTGTAGTTTATAGCAAGTCAATTACAGAGTTTCATGGCAATGTGTTCTTGGGGAAGAAAGTAGAATATATAACATAAAAATAGCAATAGAGGCTATAATTTGTCAGATATCTTCAGGAATACTCTGGGAAGTAAATGCATATGACAGGAAGATGTGGGTGAACAGTAGGGTACTGTCAATGGAAAGTGGCACTGTCAATGGAGAGTGATTGATGCAGGTGTGATAGCTGATGTCACAAGTACCAGTGATACAAGGCTGGAGTTAGGATGGTGACGAGGAAGTTGAATGGTCAGAGACAGAACACAGAGCTGCAGATCTTACACAATATTATGGGATATAGGTAGACTTTGTACTTGATCCCATTGGAATTGAGGAACCACACAGGTATTTGGGTCTTTGGACTTACTGTGGATTTTGGGAAAAGACTGGATCCAGAGAGAATCCCTCAAATGAGAGCACAATACTAGGCCATTTGATACTGCTCAAAATATAGAGTAAAAAGCTAACAGATGTCATTCTGGCCTGTGGTTCACTATTACTTATGGATAAATACTATAACATTAAAGAGAGAAATGGAGAGGAATAAGAAATAAATTATGCACATTACTTTTTCATTAAAAGGTCCCATTAAGTATATCCATTACACAAACTATGTGTTACACATAGACATTCCGTACAAGAGTGTATTTTATGAGTACATTGTCCATTCCCCTCTTCCTCCTATTCCATTTCCTCCCCTTCCCATTAGTCCCTTTCAGTTCCCCCAAATAGTTTCACTGCTACATTAACATGATATATACATATGTGACTTCAGATATCTACACAGGGTGTAGGAACCATTGCTGAGATGACACAAACAACTTTTGTTTTTCTGTGACTGAATTTGCTCATAATGATAACTTCTCTTTATATCTATATTTGTGCACCTGACAAATCCCTGTCCTTCTTATGGCTAAGAAGAATGTCAGATCTCCCTCTCTTGTTGTGGGATATTATTTTAAGGTATGTTACTTTTGTTTATGTTGTGTTTGCTTAACTCTTTGAAGCTGTGTTACTGTTCCTGTCTAAAATACTTGATGGTCTAATAAAGAGCTGAAAGGCCAATAACAAGGCAAGAGAAAGGATAGGTGGGGCTGGAAGGCAGAGAGAATATATAGAAGAAGAAATCTGGAATGAGAAGAGATTAAGGAATGAGAGAGGAAGGAGGAGGACATCAGGGCTCAGGCACCCAGCTACCCAGCCAGTCACAAAGTAGGAGTAAGAGTAAGATTTACAGAAGTAAGAGAACTGGAATAGCCCAGAGGCAAAAGGTAGATGGCTAATTTAAAATTAAGAAAAGCTAGTTAGCAACAAGCCAAGCTAAGGCTGAGCATTTATAATTAAGTATAAGTCTTCATGTGTGATTTATTTGGGAGCTGGGTGGTGGGTTTCCCAATAGAGTTAAAACAAATAACAACATTATGGCGTACCAAAGGGGTGCTCAAAATTCCATAGTATCTGAGAATGTTAAAAAACAAACAAAAAAAGGAGGATATGATTGCTTCAAGTGTGTCTGCCTGCTGGCAAGCACTTAAGCAGCCAGTATGATAAGTAGGCACAAAAAACTAAGTTAAAATGCCTGCCACAGTGCAAGCATTGGCATTCTAGAGCTCTAGGAAGGTTTAATGAAGAATGCAGTTCCTGGTCAGACAAACCTCTAACCAGCCACAAATTTCACTCTTAGATTTCATGACCCAAGAAGTGGGCAGAGCCAGCCAAGAGCCACATACTATCTACAGATTCAATGCAATCCCCATCAAAATACCAACACAATTCTTCACAGACCTGGAAAGAATAATACTCACCTTCATATGGAAAAACAAAAAAACCCAGGATAGCCAAAAGAATCCTGTACAATAAAACAACCTCTGGAGGCATCACGATCCCTGACTTCAAGCTCTACTATAGAGCTACAGTAATAAAAACAGCTTGGTACTGGCATAAAAACTGACTTGTGGACCAATGGAATCGAATTGAAGACCCTGACATTAATCCACACACCTATGAACATATAATTTTTGACAAAGAAGCCAAAAGCATACAATGGAAAAAAGAAAGCATTTCAACAAATGGTGCTGGCATAACTGGATATCAACATGCAGAAGGCTGCAAATAGATCCATATCTATCACCGTGCACAAAACTTAAGTCCAAGTGGATCAAAGACCTCAACATAAATCCAGCTACTCTGAATCTGCTAGAAGAGAAAGTAGGAAGTAGTCTTGAATGCATTGGCATAGGAGATCGCTTCCTAGGTATAACACCAGTAGCTCAGACACTGAGAGAAACAATCAATCAATGGGACCTCTTGAAACTGAAAAGCTTTTGAAGAGCAAAGGATACGGTTAACAAGGCAAAGCGACAGCCCACAGAATGGGAAAAGATCTTCACCAACTCCACATCTGACAGAGGACTGATATCCAGAATATATAAGGAACTCAAGAAATTAGACATCAAAATGCCCAGAGGATCTACATATAGGTTAGCAGTTTAAATATTTTTTTATTACATGATCAAAAAAGGCTGAAGATATGCAATAAAAGAAGTCCAGATGGAAAAACCTCTAAACAGGTTACAGTGTGTTTAACAATGTGCATAGGCTTAAGAAAAGAAAATGGTATAGTCATAGAAAGAAATGAATAGTTTAAAAATAATAAATTCTTTAGAGAGAGTGAAAGTAAAGTAAAAGAAAAAAAGCTGTGTAAGATGGCAAATACACAGGAAGTCAGGATCCTGTATGTTATTGTGTTGATTTTGAATTTTTTTTTTTTGATTGTTGAAAAGCAAAGGACAGTTGCAAGGAGACCTGGAACTGTTGAAATAAATCAGCCTATATACTTTAGGAATGCCTTTACTTTTAAAAAGTCAACAAATATATTTGTCAAATGGAAATCAAAAATGCCTAGGAGTTTTGTTCCCACAGGAGATAAGAGGCTGTGGATTCCTTCAGGGTTATTATGGATCAGGTTTGATCAGGGTAGACCTCCTATAATTTGATAGGTGATATGTGTCAGCAAAGGTTACTGCTGGTCTTCCCAGGACTTGGTTATTATCTCAAAAATTTCTCTCTGGGACCCTAAGGATGCTTTATCCACAGACAGCAGGAAACAGTTTGGAGAACAAGATGTCCATATTCCCAAGAGTGGTGTGGGAGACTTTGGTTATTTTGTGGGTTATGGATGTCTGTTATCATATAGGGAATATAGTATATTGAAAAATTAAGGTAATTTTTGTTACAACACACTGCACTGCATATATGTTTCTGCTCTTGTTTAAAAGACTTTTGTGTATTGATACAAATTTAAGGTTATTTTTGTTACAACATATTGTGTATATGTTATTACTCTTATTTAAGGTATTGAACCTATGAAGATAATTTTAAAATGTACGGTAAAATTTTAGTTTTTGAAAGCTGTTATTAAGAACTATTTAGGATAATCAAGAAACATAGCTCAGTAGTTAGTCATTTATAAAAATTTATGGATATGTTAGGTATGTTTTCTAGGTTAAATAGATATATTTTAGATAGATGGTCTTCAAATACTCCAAAGACCTATAGAATATTAAAATGTTTTGTTAACTTTAAGTTTTTCATGATAATGAGACACATCTGCTCCTGGCAGCACCAATTTACTTCAGAGAAGACAATGGGCATTGAAGAAACTCCTTATGGAGTTTGCTTTCATTGTGGCAAGGTTAGTCATTGGGCAAAGAAACTGCTCTTGCCTTTGACTGCTGACAGTGTGCTGTGCAGACTGGACATGAGGGACACATATGAAAAAGACTGTTGAACTTTTCCAAAACACAGCAGGACAGTCCTTCAAAATCCCTGCTTCACAGCAGAGTCTGCCAGATATTCTGCAGGATACACAGGAAAGTGACTGCTGAACTTTGCCAATATAAGGCAGGACAATTCTTCAAATTTTCTGCTTCACTGAAAAGTTTGCCAGACATTCTGGGCCTGTAGGCTGAAGATGGCTGCCCCAGTGTTCCAGAGGAACTTTGTGTGACTGTCCAGGCAGCCAAATGTCTCTGTTGTTAGATAATATTACATCCTTCTGGGTCTTTGATGGAGTTGAAGACTAGATAGTTATATTTGCAGTTTTCCTTAGTTTGACAGAAAGTAAGTTAGGTATAAAACTTTAGATTTGCTAAGATAGGATAGATAATGCATTATTTTCTCTGAATATGCTAATTACAAATGGACATAATATTGTAAATATAATTTTTATTTGATAACTCTGTTGTGTATAGTTTTACTATGTTAAAGTTAAAACCTTTCTGCTTTTTTAGACAAAAATGAGGAAATATTATAGAATATTATTTTAAGGTGTGTTAATTTTGTTTATGTTGCATTTGTTAAACTCTTTGAAGCTATGTTACTGTGTCTGTTAACAACACTTGATGGTCTAATAAAGAGCTGAATGACAGGTAATGAGGTAGAAGAAAGGATAGGCGGGGCCGGCAGGCAGAGAAAATATATAGGAGAAATCTGGGAAGAAAAAATTAAAGAACAAGAGAAAAAGGAAGAGGATATCAGGGGCCAGCCACCCAGGTACAAACCAGCCATGGAGTAGGAGTAAGAGTAAGATTTATAGAAGTAAGAGAACCAGAAAAGCCCAGAGGCAAAAGGTGGATGGGCTAATTTAAAGTTAAAAAAAGCAGAAAAGCTAGCAAGAAACAAGCCAAGCTAAGGCTGAGCATGTATAATTAAGTGTAAGTCTCTATGTTTGATTTATTTGGGAGCTCGGTGACAGGGCCCCCAAAAGAGTTAAAACAAATAACAACTCTCTCTCCCTCTCCCTCTCTCCTTCTCTCTCTCTTTCTCCCCTCCGTGTGTGTGTGTGTGTGTGTGTGTGTGTGTGTGTGTGTGTGTGTTTGTGTGTGTGTGTGTGTATGATATTTTCCATGTCCATTTCTCTCTAGTTTTGATTAGGTTTGCTCAATAAACTTAGCTGAAATTGGTGAAAATTACTGCAATAAAAACTAATGTGCAGTTTTTGCTGTGATGTGTTGAGTTGGAGTCATTTGGTAAATGCTGAGGAATGGTGTAGCTGGATCACATGAGAGACTTACAGTTTTTTGGAAGTTTATAAGGACCCTCCACATTGATTCCCATAGTGACTGGGTTAGTTTACATTTTTTTTTTTTTTTTTTGGTTTTTCGAGACAGGGTTTCTCTGTGTAGCTTTGTGCCTTTCCTGGAACTCACTTGGTAGCCCAGGCTGGCCTCGAACTCACAGAGATCCGCCTGCCTCTGTCTCCCGAGTGCTGGGATTAAAGGCGTGTGCCACCACCGCCCAGCTT
>CABHPP010126465.1:0-19521 GCA_902168425.1 Peromyscus attwateri | reverse complement strand
TTTTTTGGTTTTTCAAGACAGGGTTTCTCTGTGTAGCTTTGGAGCCTGTCCTGGATCTCACTCTGTAGCCCAGGCTGGCCTTGAACTCACAGAGATCTGCCTGCCCCTGGCTCCCAGGTGCTGGGATTAAAGGCATGTGCGACCACCACCCTGCCTATTGTTTTTTTTTTTTTTTTTTTTAATGGTAGACATTCTGATTTAGGTGAGATGGAATTTCAAAAATCACTTTTTTTAATTAATATGTCATTGGTAGAGTTGTAGGTGGAAAAAAGCATCAATAAGGTAGTAAAGAAAAAGAGAAAACAGGAGTGAGTGGGTTATGATGATTTGTGGTATGGGCATGTGAGTTTGAGGGTCTTTCTACTCAAATTTGCAGACCATAAGCTATTGGGTTATGAAGCTTAAGAAAGAATTTGAGGTTCTAAGGAAAGTAGACTTTGAGGTAAACATAGTAATGACAGACAGCTGAAACATTAAACTTACTAACTTACTCCCCACTTTGGACTTCTGCACCTTGTAAGGAAGTATGAAAAATAGTGTGTGAAATATCTGAATTGTAAAGGCTTGCTGGTGAAGAGACTGGGAGAAACTTGCAAATGCTTACAAGTAAAGTTCATTCATCTCTGTAACAACTAGAGTGAGAATCAAAAGTCATAAGAGATGGTGACTGACAGGAATGCTGGATTTTCTATCCTGGAAGAGGAAGGCTGTGCTTTCTCTAGTACGGTCTTTTGGTACTTACCATTCATTGTGAGTCTTAGCAGCAACCTCAGTATAAGTAGATCCGAACCTTTATAGCCCAGTCCCTCATCTTTATTTTTTCATAGTTATTTTTAGTTTTAGAAAATTTCAAACATGGATTCAATGTAATTTGATTATATTCACACCCATCACTTTCTTGTGGCTTCTCACTCCATCTAATCCCCTGTCCCCCTACACATTTCACGGCATGCATTTACTGACCCATTGAGTTTATTTAGGATTAAGTACTTGAACATGGTTGAATCATTATTAACCAAACTGTGAGCATATTACTGGTGGTTATACCACTAAAAAATTGACCCTATTCCACACCTTCCTGAAAACAATAACCACAAACAGCTCCTTTTGGAAGGCTCAGGCCTCATGAGCTCCTTTCTAACCCATGCTGGGAAAGAGAGGAGAGGAATCTCATGTGGGGCGTGGGGAGGAAATCACATGCAACTATGTGTTCAGAAGTACAATGGGCATTCTTTGCCAGGAAGATCAATCACATTCTGGAGTACTCTGCCCTTTTCTCTCTTAATTCTTCAAGCCACCATTTCTGGCATGTTCCAGGAACCTTGAATTATTGATGCTGACATCCAAGTTAGAGATGAGGACTTCTGAGTATTTCTTAACTGCACAAGGTAGAGAATCATTCAGATCAAATGTTCAGAGCTAATGGACTGGGAACAGCATATTGTAGTAGACTTTCTTTGGGCCACCAACCAGCTCCCAAATCATGATGCAGATACTTCTTATTAGTTATGAGTGCTCAGCCTTATCTTAGCTTATTCCACCAGCTCTTATAACTTAAATTGACCTGTTTCTTTTCATCTACATTTTGCTTTGGGGATTTTTTCCTTTCTTTCAATCTGTATGTCCTATCTATGTCTGTCTGTCTGGTGGCTGCCTTGCTGACTAGCCCTGGGTGTCTCCCTTTCTTTCTCCCTTGTTCTCTTGCCATTCTCACAAGCCTAGATTCCTCCTTTTACTTATTTTCTCTGCCCTACATATCCCTCTACTGCCTAGCTATTGGCCATTCAGCTTTTTATTAGACCAATCAACTGTCTTAGGCAGGCAAAGCAACACATCTTTACATCAATAAACAACTGAAGCATAAACAGATGGAACACATCTTTACATAATCATATTACCTTTAAAGTAATATCCTGCAACATCAAATAGTGAATGGACTAGTGCATGCCCCACCTGCTCGAAGGAAGACTACAGCTACAACGTCAGGAACTTCCTCCACTACCTCTTCCTGCCTCTATCAGTCACACTTCTAACACAACAGTTCAAGCAGGCAGCAGAGCAGCATTCCTTCAGCAGGAGCTTGAGACAGCAGAATATGGGGGTGGGTACCACCCGTCTGCCAATTTTAACATCTCACACTCTATTTCACTGCCCAGCCTGGCATACACCTAAACACTAAGAAAACCTAAAAGACACTAATGAGATTAATGAGTAGGCCATTTAGACTAACCAAGTGTTTGAAAAGTTTCTACTGAGTCTGTTAATGAGATTTTCTAATAAAAGGCTAGTAATTTAAAAGATTTTATCTCTCTAAAGAACCTTCCCATTAAAAAAAAATCATCATCAAGTTACACTGCTGCTAGTGATAATCATAGCTTAAAAATTGTCATCATTCAGCATAATTTTCTACCACCTAACTTTCCTAACAAGGAAAAAAAGTCAGTAAGAATCCACATTTTCAATTTGTATATGATATATATTCAAATTTCATCTCATTTTTCTTTCTGAATATCATATATATGTAACATATATGTCATATATATGTAACATATATGTCATATATATGTAACATATATGTCATATATATGCCATATATGTTTTATATATATATATATATATGTTAGGTTTTACAGATTCATTGGCCCTTGAATCACAATCACATGCATTTGTGATGCTCAAAAGCTCTGGTCCAAGGACTATCAGTAATAGATATAATGTAGAAGATTATGTAAGGCGGCAGACTACATGCTTTACATGTAAATGGAAAAATCTTTGTTTTAATTGCTGAGTATGATAGCATTACAGGAATAATTTTCAAATTTAAAATGACATAGTTTTAAATGGTATAGTTGCTACAATAGAGAACTATTCGGTTTCAACTCTCTTGCACACCTCAGTCTGCTAGGACTATATTCATAAGTAAAAGTAGGATTTCTATGATTGTTGCCCTAAAAACATGTTTCCATATGCCATATAGAGCTTCCCAATTTGATATGTTTAAACATTTCTAAAGGCAACCACTTTTAATAACATAACTTATACCTTACACTCATATAATGGGAAGCTGATATGAAAGGGTTTTATGTGCTGTGGTATCTTCAGCGCTTCAAAGACAGATCTTTCTCCATTTGAAAACAAATGGGATTAATAAACTGTGACCATTGTTCCTGTAGCAAGGTGAAGGGAAACTCTGAATGGCCATCATCAAACAATAAATTAGATCTGGGGTGAAGAGGGAAAAACACAGAATTCACTATTTAAAAAGAACCATGGCTGCAGTTTCCCTGATTACTGTGAGGATCCACGAAAACAGTGTGTGAGGTGATGCTCTGAGAGCCACTGCCCAGGTGAACACAGAGACCAATGTCAATTGTCATGCTGACTATACTCGAGCATCACATGGGACCTGCCATTTATGTCCCGAAGCAAGACTCAGCACATTTTACTTTCAGAAAACTGCCACATTGCCCCAAAGATCTGCACTGAATTGAGGGAAAGCCTAGTTGTCCAGGTTTCCTCCTGAGTTCCATATCAATGGGTGGTTGAGAGAGATAATTCCAACAACAGATAAACATATTCTCAGAGACCAGGGCCTGTGTTGAAGTTATGATGCCTTCTACTATCATGTAAAGGAATGAAGAAGCACTAAAACACATGAATCTCTCAGCTGGTTTCTCTGACATCCCAGCGCAGGAAGGCGATCAGGACACTAGTAAACTATGGCAGGCTAAGCTGGTAGTTAGTGCTTTATAAGAGCAGCACACTGCTTGGTTCCTTCAGTACTTTCTAATTTATATTTTATGTCTGTATTTCAAATATATATTCTGAGTCTGATATTAATCTGAGCAGTTACATGTGTTATGTATAATTTATTTTTCTCATGCAAGATACTAGCATACACATGTAATGCACATTTCCAATTTTTTTTTAAAATGGAGATTCAATTCTTAAAAAAAAAATAAAAAAAGTGCACATACTTTATCATTAGAAAGTAAGGTGGAATAGAATTCTAGTTTTCTTTTCATACATCTGGGCAGCTGTGTCAAAATTACTATTAGCTTAGGAGGTCTAAAATCAATAGAAATATATTTATCTTCATTATGGGTGTTGAGAAGAACAAAATCAAATTTGTCAGCTAATTTAGTGATTGGTGAGGGTCTAGTATACAGAGGAAAGAGGTCCGCTCGCTGAAATGATGCACCAGAAGGGTGGTTTCTGGGGCTCAACTCTCAGATACGGGCAGCTTGGCCTTTGGGAAGTATTCACCATCAGAGGATCAATGGCTAATACACCATCTGAGCTGTTGGGTTTGAAGTATGAATTTGGGGAGGGCACACTTAGTTTGCAGCACAGTGTGTTTTACAGAAATCTCTTGTGGGTCTGAATTTGTGTACACACTCAGAAAGCTTGACAGAAAGATGGTACTGTAAATAATCTTCAATAGGTCTGATTTCTGATCAAATAATTAAGGCTAATGCATTTGATATCTCCAATAGACAGATCATATAATTAAATGTGTAAAACAGGTAGTAATTAATTCGGGTTCAAATGATATCCCTACATCTTTAAAACATGTGAGTGTTAAAGTTAAAACTCTCAATTTATCTTGATAGGCGGAGCCCGTAGCCATATTAGCAAGTATTCCCACATTCAGTCAGGAGGAGAGGTCTCTTTGAACTGAATGCAATCTAGGGGAACTTTTCCTGATGCTTTATTTTCAATGTTATGTATATATGTGGGTATTTATCCCCGAGTCCAGGTGCCGGAGAGGTACAGGTACACCGCTGGCCTCTCAAGTATCTACACTCGAGGATAAATACCTACATATATACATAACATTGAAAATAAAATAAAGAATTAAAAATTTCTCCTAGACTGAATTCAGTTCATAGAGACCTCGCCTCCTGACTGGGTATGGGAACACCCGGTAATATGCTACAGGCTCTGACTATCAAGACGAATTGAGAGTTTTAACACTAGCATGTTTCAGAGTATACCAAAATGTAGGGATGTCATTTGGAACTCTTATACTTCAGCACTGTCTAGTGCTACTCACTTTTAATTATGTAGGGAGAGAATGGGAGGGAGTGGGCAAAGGGAAGGCATAGATTCTAGAAGTTTCTTGTGCCTTGCTTGGAAATCAATATTAAACAAAATTTTAGTGACGACCGTATGTTGGATATTGGTAGTACACCCTATTTGGTATAGCAACAAAGTAAGCCAGAGTATTCAGGGTTGTAGTTTCAATACTGCTTTTACAAAATTGAAATTAGCTCTGGGCTTGGATCCCTGGAGGGCACTTAGATATAATTTGGTTAACTATCGCTTTCAAAACGTAATGTCATTCATGGTCTTTAAGGCTCCCAGGCAGGGACAGATACATTATTTCTGCGAATACCTTAGTCAATAAATGTGCCAACAAAAGATGCCTGTGTATCCAGAATCTATGTACCTTTGTTCTTTATATAATAGAGGATTATTACTTATTTTTAAAGCTACACCTTGATCTAGTAGAAATGTCACTTATGACAACAATGTCCTGGGACTTCTAATATGTGGCAAACAAGATCATTTCCTATAGAGGACATTTTTCAAGTTAGGATACAAACATCTTGTTGGAGCTAGAAAGACAGCTCAGCAATTGAGTGCACCTGCTACTCTTCCAGAGGACCCAGTTCAGTTACCAACACCCACATGGCAGCCCGACATCATGTGAATGCTGAGATCTAATATAGCAAGCACAGGAACATCACATCAACTGTGCCATCTTCAAGACCCAGGAACAGATGTTGAATGTTCTGGTCTTTAAAAGAATGAGATATTACAGGGCTGTGGAGATGCTTCAGTGCTCAAGAGTGCAAACGCTCTTGTAGAGGACCAGACTTTGGTTCTCATCACTGACATTGGGCTCACAGGAGTTATTAACTCTGAGTACCCAAAACCTCCTTCTTGACAGTATCAACCTCACTCAAAAGTGCTCACAGCACTCCCCACAACACACATATACACAAAGCTAAAAGGTTCTAAAAATAAATCTTGAAATAAACAAAGTCAGAAAAGGGATGACTGTTTTCTGATCTCCACCCACACACCTTATTCACACATGTGGCAGATGCACTTATAGATGCAAATGTGTACAGAAATTACATATACAGCATACATATTTGCTCATGATTAAAGGATCAACTTCCAACAGGCTCAAGGTATACTTAGTAGGTATGTGCCATGTACACATGTACAGGTTACCCACTTAGACAAACTTGTTTTAAAATTCTGTGGACACTAAATTAATTATTTGAATATTTTAAAAATAGGAGCTTCAGTTTTAATTTTGAATTGATAATAGAAATTTATATAACTGGGTCTTCCAGAAATTCTCTAGTTTTCTTCATGCTGCATATGAAAACATAAGGTAATTGTAACTATTGCCAGAAACCACCTATTTTGCATGAGCTAGATCATGTAAGAGTTAGGAGTGTTGCTGAAATAAAAATGCTTGTTTCTTGTATTGACAGAACTATATCCATTAGATCAGTTGGGAATCTTACATGGCTTTATTATTTTTAACTTAAGAATAATTCCTAATTCCAAAATATTTGTAAATATTTTACAAAGAAATTTGGAACACAGGAAGATTAAATAAGACAGAGATTAAAAAAAAAACTAAAAAAAACCCTCACTTTAGCTGGAGACAAAACTTTGTTCATCAGAAAAAGACTGTCTACCCCTTCACTATCAAAGCTCTTAAACTAATTTACTGTTGGTGAGTAGCAGGTAAGATGGAAAGTTTTCTCAAAATTTGTGCTATTTAAAAATGTATTTGAAATATTAAATTACAAGTGATTTTGAATTATCACCACCCTATAATAGCAAGTGTACTACAACAGGTTGGAACTCTTACAGACGTTTGGACCCCCAAGGGCAACATGAATCAGTATATCCACAAAGATAGTTTACATAACGTCAGAGTGTGAAACAGTCCAGTGTTCCACTCTCACTCCACAGTCCAACAGGACTGGACTTCTGGTAATCTCTTCATGACCTCTGAGTGCAGCTTTCAGCAACATAACTTTGTTTTCAATTATTGGAGTTATTACAGACTCTCTCATCTTCACACATGCTATTTCTCTTGTCTCATTACTCAAGGACACCTGCTCATTCCCCTACCAATCACTTTCATGCCACTGAATACGGTTGGTCGCACAGCAGATCTGCCACCCAGGGTGAATGTCCTTCCCCTGGAGTTCTAGTTGTCCCTTGCTCTTCCTACCTCGGCATACCCATTCTGATACATGTTTATTAACTTTCTGTGATCTTCATCAGACTTTGAATTCTTAGATGAAAAGCACCTGCTTACATTGTTCACCATTAAAACCTTTGTACTCATCTCAGCAAATGTTTGTTTAATAAAAGTTTAATAGATCAGCATATTAAAGACCCTAAAATATTAGAATAACCTATATACTTGTAGTTTGAAAGAAGCTTAATTTGTTATTTAATGTGATTCTATATGGTCAGGTTCTCATGAAAGTTCCCGTGAAAGGACATAAACAATTCCTTTTCTCTTGGCTACAATAAAGAGAGAAAAGGAATTTTTATGTCTGCTTTAATTTCACCACATGAAAGAGATGCAGCCATGTTTTACTGGAAGTCATTATTCCTAAGGAAGCACTATCCAGCAGAGGGTGGGAGTAAACTGAAAATTCAAATGTTGATACTTCTATCACCCCATTTCCAATGTGATCTAAATGATCTGTAATCACAGTGTTCTTCAGATACATATTCGATATTTTAAAACGAAGTGAGAGAGAATGGGAGGCATGTGCATAATGGCATCTTAGCTTTACAGAGGCAACTGCAAGGTTTGAATCAGTTGGTGTATGACCTTGGAAAGTGAGTCCCTATTTACCTTCATTTTTCCTTTTTTCAACCAGTTTAATAATATCTATGTAGAAAACATTTTGAGCACTACATAGACATGTAACACATAAACTGCATATTGATATATAAATGAGAAATAAACCCATTTTCCTTAGAGCTGGAGAGAAGGCCCAGTGTTTGAGAATGCTTAATGTGCAACCGGAGTATTCATGTTTAGTTACCAGCATCCAGATCAGGCTCAAAATAGCCTGTAATCCAGCTCCAGGAGACCTGACACACTCTTCTGGCCCACACAGGCACCCCCACATACATGTGGCATACACTCACAGAAAAACATAAATACACACATTCTTTAAAAATCATTAAACTTGTATGTCCTTAAATACTCAAGATGATCAAAATTATAGTATCAACTGAAAAAAATTATTTCAGAATATAAGACAATGGGTTAATATAGGAGGATGATGTAATCATATATACAACTATTGCATTTATCATTAGAAGCATATATTAAAAAGAATTATATGTATACCCATATACAATTTGTACATTTTGTGTGTATGTGTCTGTTGATAATAGGTCACATATGTGTGCATATATAATATATAAATATATGTATGCATATGTATTCATATATATAGTAGTAAGTAATTAATAAATTTTATTTCCATGTGACTATATTTGTTTTTCTGCTGATGTAATCTTGGAGATGAAGTTACTGTTACCAAGATTTATGTTTAATAATTTTAAAGTTTTGAGGAACTATCAGCCTTCCCTATTAAATTAATTTTCTTATCACATCTTGTATTTACCAAGAATTCCACACAAAATCTAATTTATTGTTTTTAACTAGTCCTGCTATGTTCCAGAACTGATGTTGAACTCATTATTTAGTTCAGACTAGCCTTCAACTTGCAACAATTCCTCTGCCTCAGCTTCACGAGTGCCGGGATTAAAGGGGTGCGCCACCACCACCCGGCAATAATAACATTTTTAAAGCAAAACCAACAACATAGGGCTCACATTCTTTCCAGCCTTTAAAATGCAATTCTAAAAATCAAATAATTCTCTCTAAACATGATACATGCATAGGCACAGAGCAATTAGACACGTGTGGGTTTTTTGCTGTTCTGCACCATGTCAGTTATATTAAACAAGGATGTAACATATTTCTCTGTTATTTTCTCATTATTCTAGAGATGTCACTTTCTAGTAGTCTTAATACATATAACAAGAAATCTATACCATTCTATGAGTTATAAGAAGGGCATGGATAATAAAATGATAAACATTTATGGCATTCTTTTGCTTGCGAGGCAGAATTCCCTCAGACATCATCTAAGCTGGCACTGTTCTACCCCAGCTGAGGGCACGTGTTGGTGCCTCATGTTTTTCCTTAATTGCTTAGATCTTATATACAAAATCTCCTTGGTGACAAAAACAAGCATATCACATGGTGTTTAGTTTTGTTCTGGTTTTGGACAATTTCTATGCATCTTACCATTCTGCTACTACTCTACAGGTGAGCTCTTGCCTGCCAATTATCATGGAATTTAAGGAGAAATCAACACCAAACTAGTGATCTGGCTTCTGTCATGTTTGATGTATGAGGATGCAGTTTAAAAATGCAAAAAAACAAAAAACAAAAACAAAAAACAAAAAAACTCACAGGTTCTATTGAAATACAGTGTGAGAGCTGTTGAGTGATTAGAGGTAAGTTCCTGATAGAAACCATGCATCACAATGTGATATGAATTCAACATTGCAGGTGTTTATTTAGGTTCCACAACATACAATAGTGTCGAGAATATTTATGGCTGTGGTCATTAGTGCAGTGCACTTAGCAGGTCCAGGGCATGCAGCATAGTCTTTGCACCAGTTGTTTTAAAATTGAGATTAAGGCTTGATCATCAGAGAAGCAATCCCCCTCATTCAGGTGATGATTTCATGCTCCCAGCCATGACACACTGTGAGATCATCTTCCAAACCACCCTTACCACACTTTACACAAATTATTTCCAGGAAACTGAGGTCATTATCAGTTTGAGTTTTTGTTTAACTCCAATGTATGCTTTTTCATCAAAACCACAGTTTGAGTAATATAATTTTCCAAGATAGCAAACTTTCTTTTAATTCTGAATAAAAATCAATTATGAAAAATTTATCTTTTCCTATGCAAACTTGATATTCATTTTCCTTCAGGTTAATGTATTTTGACTTCAAATAATGTGTGACAAAATACACAAACCTACTCAGAACACAGAAATAGTAATGGGAAATGAAACTGCTCCTGTTTGCTGCCTAATTATCAAATGTCAAGTTTTCTTGTGATTCCGTACCACACTGTTTATCTTTTCCCTGACCTATGATTTAGAGGTTGTTAATATCCCCACTTACCAAGAAAAGTCATAATGAAATAACAACATGTAAATTACATTTTCTGAGAGAACTTAGCTACAAAGCAACATTTATGGACATTAAGAAAAATACCATAGTCAACGTAACTACCAACATAAACTGAATTTCTAAGACAGTGAATGTCTATATAAGGAATGTGCACAATTTTTGTATTTCTGTGTATGGGATACACACATCTCTGTGGATGGATGGCAAATGTGTGAAAGGATTAAATACTATTTCATATAAAAATATCTTAGTTACATTCATAAGAGTAAGTTCTTCATCAGAATGGAATCTATACACAGATCAGTTGTAGCCATGTATTTTGAACTGAAGATAACTGTGACTTTCTAAGGAAACATGGAGCATAGTCAAGGCCCATGAATTTTTAGGTCTTAAAATATCTTTCAGTTGAATTTAATTTTAGAATGAGGTGCTTACAGCTGATTCTTATACTTCTGAACATTATTTTATGAAGAATAAACACACTGGCTGAAGCTGTTACTCACCACAAACTCCTTTTGATGTACCTGTTAAACTCTGTGATTTCTCTGCACAATGTGACACCAGAGCCCTCATTTGCTTCTTAAATTTACAGCTGGTTCATGCAAAATAAGCCATTTTGCAGCCCATCTGTTGTAAGGAAGAAATCTGTGGCAGAGCAGAGCTCTGACCTGTGTTACTTTATCACTTGGGTTGCAATTTCTAAATAGATTTCAAAAATAATGATGTTGAGTTTCTACTTTTAGATACCAGTGAGATAACACCTGTCTAGACAGATGGTCTTTGGACTGTGAAACTAAAGACAGCTGAGAAGCAGAAAAAATCAAGTTGGCGACTGGTGTGAAACCATTAGAATCTCTTGTGGAAACCTTTTAGTCCCGAAAACCACTTTCTATTAAAGACCTTTGGGGAAACTTGAACACACTCTCAATAGGAGGTGGGGTCCAAAGAAGTGGCAATGAAACTTGCATAAATAAAATATTAGAGTCGCCCATCATTGTATTAAAACAATTCATAGTTTAAATAATACTTTACACTAAATCATTAAAGTGAACGAAGTCTTCCCTCAGAGGACAGCAGCAGCTGGTTCAGGACAAACTCTAGCAAGAGAGTCATTTTCTTCCTGTAGTTTCCTGTGGCCGTGCTGACCCCATCAGGAAGCTCTTCCACCTATTTTGCTCGTGTCTATTAAGTTAGAAAAGTGCTGTGGTTATCTCAAGGGACTGAAGCCGCCCCACAACCATCACCGTTTGTCCCACCCCCGAACTGCTGATTTTGTTACTATTACCCTCTCCCAGGTGACAGGGTCATTCTTATTCATGAATAACATTATAGTCACGGCAGAAACTCACCTCTACTAATCCACTATTGAGTCCTAACCATCCATCAGTGAGGATGTTGGTTTATGTGTTTTCTGATCAAAAAAAGACATGAATTCTCTTGGTATCTTTGAAGCCACATATGGCAGATGTGTTAGACTTGATCTGGTAGAGGCTGATTAATCATATGATAAACAAAGGAACCCATTATTTCCCTCTCAGGCATCAGCAGCATAAAGGAAGTGCACAGAATCCAGACATCAGGTTTAATATGTATTAAGATCAAATATGTTTCTTTCTCAGAAAAGTAATGAGAAATTTATACAGTTTATATATATATATATATATATATATATATATATTTATATATGTGTATGTATGTATGTATATATATTCAGTAAAATTTAATTAATGTAATTTCCTAGAGATTTTTTTCTTATATTTTTATACTGATATTTTACATCTACCTTCCTTTTCTAAATGCTCCTCTGAATATGAAAACTTAACTTTTACCTTAAGCTTATACATTATTCAACTGTAAAAGAAATATACTGAACAACGAAATTTATGAATTTTTATGTGGTTAAACAAACTATTCTCATCACTATTGTTATGTAAGCATTTCTCTGAAAATAATAAATATGTTTCCTTTCATCATTATTTTTACATTAAGCATATTGATAATGAATTGTTTATAAAAATGTAAATAGAAGTAACTCAAAGTTTCAAGCACCGATTCACTCATAATGCAATAAAACATTAAAGAGACTGTTTTAGCAAAGCATCATTTTAAGAAATGTATCATCTCTGTGTAGATATATAGACTTTGTATTAGTTTTATTTGAAAGGTATTTAAAGATCGTATGAAATTTCAGTATCATCTTGGTCACAACTAAGACATACCAATAAAATGTAAAAAATTGATTTACCTAAAATTCTGTCATGTATGAAATGTGTGGTGCTATATCACTATTTTTGTTTTACATATTTTTCATTACTAGTTGGATATATGTCCTCCCTATGGCTCTTTTTGTGGGCCTCATTCTATTCATAAGCAATAGCTTTGACTAAACATTACACCACTGAATGCTAAGAAAAACTCCATATGTATTGCAAAGAGTTCCACATTAAACACAGAATGTGTTACACCTGCATAAAAAGATTAATGGGTTCCCCATTCAGCACAGAACATGACACTTGAGTGAAAATGTTTTCAAAGGATTTACTCTACATATTTCTCTGAATATTTTGGGGTTAATAATTAAATTGAATTCAATAAAGATGGCTTGAAATATAAATGTATCCATGCATGTATGCATAAATAAATATTTACTACATTCTACTTGCCAATATGCATGCAGTATCTCATGACATGTAGCACACTATGTGCACATACTCAAAAGATTCTCTAGTGGCTTGGTACCTCCCAGAAAATAAGAAATTCTTTCTAATTAAGGTTCTAAATTGAGACATGGAATGTACTTGAAATAGTCTTGAAATAATTACTTCTAAAACATGTCAGCAAGAAAGCTATGGTTTATCATAAAATAAATATAAGCCTAAATATATACTCTTCAATTCTTGAGATAGTGAGAAGAAAAATGAGCCACCTGAAGTTTTCAACTGAATGAAAATATTAATTCCTTAGTGAAAAAAATGTGTTGTGTTGTGTTTGTGTGTGTGTGTGTGTGTGTGTATATGTGAGTGTGTGTGTGTGTGTGTGTGTGTGTGTGTGTGTTGGATCTCAATATCCTACCAATCGCTGAAGAGCAATTGCTGTATTCTGCATGGTTAGTTAAAAAGAATCACTCATCTGAACACCCTTCCCATATTAGATGATTGCTTTAAATTTTATGTGTGTGAAATTCACAGCTTTCCTTTTACCAGAGTCAGAAGCATCATCTGTCACCCAAGTCACACCATTGTTTTTGTCTCCAGTACACTCTGGCAGGACCAAAAGAAATTACATAGAAATGGACCAATTTTATTCCACATTAGAGATTTTTTTTTTTACTAATTGCACTAGCTTTTTTTTTATCACAACCAATTATTTTTCAAAACCAATAAACCTTAATATATGCTGAGATATTTTTGTCATATTACTTTCACAGTTGGATACACTTATTTAACTCATAGAAATTTTTCAAAGGAACAAATGCATTTTCAGTGAAGTTACTATAAGATGTAATTCAACTAAAACATCCTTGTTTAACTGTTCATGTAAATTATAGACAGTTCAAATGTTTACATTATTTAAATACAATTGGATGAATAGTATTGCATTCAAAGACAATTCACTTCAACTGAGTAGATGAAAAATGAGGTCTAGTTATATGTTGAAAGTATTATAAATGCTTAATAATTTTGAAAAATTGTATATTGCAATAAAATTATTTTATCTATGTCTTTGTTTCAAAAATGTTCACAGTTCTTAACTGCTTACATTATAAAGACACTTAAGCCTTCCAGCTAAAGCTTCCCTGAGTCAAAGCTGCACTTTTGTGTGTTGATTTGCCCTCTTTGTACACAGTCCATGCTATGTCCCAGCTCCAATCAGTACTCATAGACACATCATCATTTAGTTTCTTGCACTCCATTTAACTAGCCTAACGATAAGTACTTTTATGTCTTATGTCCCACATATATCTTAATTGCAGTGTTCTGCTCTTACTCTGTCATGGTTGATTTTAGAGTGCAAAGCAAATGCGAATGTAAATACAGTTCCAGATCATTTGGAAACTTCCAACTATGAATAAGGCGTGATGATTTGTAAGCTCTTTGGTTTCATTTCTCTTTCTGACCATTTTGCATTCTTATTGATTCTATAACCTCACCCACAGAGAGAGAAAAAAAGATTAAGATATATTGCTTGGGGAGATGGGTAAGAGTGAAGGACCCACAATAATCAACCTGTATAAAAAACATATATTCTATGGCATAAGTGATTTAAATAGGTAAAGCTTTGGTTTACTTTACATTATAGTTGAACTCTCTTTTTAAAAATTATTTCAATTGTATGCATGGGTTTTTGTCTGTATCCATATAGGAATCTGTATACATGAGTCAGGTACCTGTGGAGTCACAAAGAAGGGGTCAGATGCCCCAAAGCTGGAGCCGCAGGCTACTGAGAGCCTCCAGACATGGATGCTGAGAACTAAACGTGGGTTCTCTGGAAGAGGGCATGCTCCGTTGTCAGCTGATCATCTCTCCAGACACCATGCTTGGTCTTTCTTAAGAGTATTGTCTCAAACTACCAGAATACACTTAGATTAACAAATTTAACAGCTAAAGGAATTATATAAAATTTAAGGGAGGAATGCATCCACAATCTTCACTTTTACTGCCACACATCTCCTTTGTTATAGTGAACTTGCTAAATTAGTCGCATGAGACCCTTAGTGATTCATGGAAGAATGCTGGATAAAATCCTGACATCTCCATAGGTCCCTCCCTCTGCCTTGCTGCCAAGCATGTGCTTTTAGCAGAGCAGCTGTTCCTTTCTTTACCATTAGAGACACTCTCTTGTTCTTACACAAGTGTCATGTGTCATGGCTGTCTTGTCATGGCTGCTACATGTGTAAACTGTCTAATCTTCTCCAAATATAGGTTGCTTTCTTCTTCTCTGCATATCCATGTTTTGACCATGAAGATATTATCCATATTTAGAATAATAAGTTTACTAGAAACTGCCTTTCTAATACCAAGAACTTATATTGAAATTTATATTTACTTCTTTATTCATTTAGGTCTTCAGGAATATCTTCTGAGATATTTCATAATTTCAAATTGCTCATAATTATACTCTAGATTCATTTAGACCAGATCAATGGTTGAGATCCACATTAATTTAAATTATACATGGATGGTACTAGAAATAATGATGACATATTAATGAGATTAATTAATAATGCATTATATTGACAAAATATGGTTATTTTGATTCCTTTAGCTAATCACAAGTATAATGCTCAGAATTAGTTATCTCTATAGACTGTTCAAGAGATAGTCCAAGAAAACACAGAATCTTAGTGCTGATGGAGGGATGGCATTTGACACTATAATTGTAATTGAAAATATATATATACTAACAGCATCTAATTGGGTATATAGCATTAATAACAGAAATCTGCCACCTAAATTGTGTTAACTACCTCATCCTTTGTACCATTATATTATTTCTAAATGAGTCATGGTATGTTAAGCTCCCATATGAAGTGATGAAGCACAGTCCTCCACCCTGAAAATCGAGAGGTAGTGGAATATTCTATACGTGGACAAGCCTTTCCATCCTTTCAGCAGTAAGCTTCAGTGGATAATTGTGTTTTCCATGGCCTGTCCTTTCCCTTAACTTGCTTTTATTGGTAATGTGAAATGGAAACAGAATGATGTGTTATTCTGGAGAAAAAAATGTGAGATACTGCAAAATCATTGTTCATTACAAAATGTCCCTAATTTTGTCACTGTCCATTTTTACATAAGCCCTTATTTGACATCATGGCTGCTCTCATGTTTGTCCATTTCATCAACTGATCAGATGATTTTGTAATATTCTAACTATATATATAGCTGGCATTTTTTTCCTGCCAAATACAGGTTGCATTTGATGTTAAAAAATAACCACTGACTATCTCTTTCTGAGATATCCACTACAAATGAAGAACCAAAGATTGAAAAATAAAACAAAATCAAGTAATAAGTAACAGCAACACATTTCTATCTGGCTTAACATCAGCACTGGACAATGAACACCTCATTTGGTGTCTGGTTCTAGGTCTGACTTGCAGGATTCCCTGCCCAGGAGGCCCTTACCAACACGATGACACTAGGGTGGCTGTACTTCTTGCTTAAAGGTCTTAATTTTAGTGGCCTATACTTGAGTTAAAACTAATTATGTTGTAGAGTTAAATCTGATTTTGATTTGAGTGTATAAAGTTTTGATTGGAAAAACAACCATCTACAATTTAAGCTGAGCAAATAAAATCTCCAGACTGCACAAGTATTTACTTATGTTTTCAATCAGTAACCAGGTCTAGAATATCACTTAGACAGAAATCCATTATCAATAATTTCACCAGATTATACAAGTAATGAGAGAAAAAAAGACAAAAAGAAAAAAAAAGAAAAAGAAAACTAGAAGACCCATTTTCAAAACAAAATCTGAAATGTTCTTTTTTTTTTAAATTAATTGCAAAAACTGTTGTGGGATATTTTGTTTGTTTCTGAAAAATAAAGCTTGCCTAGAGATCAGAGGGTGGAACCAGCCACTAGTTAACCATAGAGGCCAGGCAGTGGTGGCTCACACCTTCAAACTCAGGAGGTAGAGACAGGATCTTGGGTTTTTTGGTTGGAGGATCCAAAGACGTAGGAACTTAGTAGTGGCTGCTCCTCTGTTTCTCTGATCTTTCAGGTTATTAACCTGATATCTGGATCCTGGTTATTCAAAAAACTTTGCTAAATACTGGGAAATATGGAAATATAAAAGTGCACGGTAAAAATAACCCATAACCACAACAACTAAAGACAACTATTATCATTATGCTTTAAATATTTTCCTCTTCATAAATACAAATGCACAACAAAAACACCATCATGATACAGTGTGTTTTATTATTAAATTGTTTATTACATATAACTTTTAGTATGGGCGAATGTAAATAATATCACAATTTAATCACTTCTGAGTAATCAATATTGAAACTAAAACATGTTATTTAAAATCTTCAAATTGCTAGACAGTAAAATTGATGGCAATTTATCAAATACTGTAACCCTGATGCAGTGAGCTTACCTTTAGGCACAGGGCTTTCATTTTGCTTGTTTTTATAATTTAAGTAACACTGGTCAAGATTAATTTGAAACTTAAATTGTAATGAGAAAAAAATGGTAATGTCTCATCATAAATATTAGAAATTTTATTCATGGTCTATACCAAATGATAGATGTGTAATCGTGACACATAAGAAAGACACTTAAGAAATATAAATAGTTCTCTATAAGCAATCTGTTCTCAAGTGTGTTATGTTTCATACTACGTAACACATAGCGCTGAGTTCTAATGTGAATAGTCAAAGGTTTTTTTTTTAATTCTCTTCTCCCCCTCACTCTTTGTTTGTGTGTGTGTGTGTGTGTGTGTGTGTGTGTGTGTGTGTGTGTGTGGTGTGTGTGTGTGTGTGTGTGTGTGTGTGTGTGTGTGTGTGGTGTGAGTGTATGTGTTTTGATACCAGTTCTCATTTCGTACCCCATGCTGAATCAGGGAATGGTGGGAGGGATTGCAGGCCGGAATCACCATGTGTGGTACTTAACAGGCATGTCAAGCATTATCCCTAAAGAACTGATGAGGATACTATTTGTTGACATTGTACTTGAAATATTGCAGTTCTCACTCAAGGTTATGAGTTTTCACTAAGATATTCTTGGTATAAGATTATTATTTTCTTTTTTATACATTTGCTCAAGTTTCTGTTGATGAAATTAGAGAATAATTATCAATATACCACTTATTGTGTTCTAGAAAACTTTATATAATATTTTATTCAAGCTTATTAAATGCTTTATCATTCAGAGGGGATCACTTGAGTCTTAGAGAAAGGTGTTGAAACTCAGATGCATGCACTAGCTGATCACCTCATCTAGTCATGTGCTTGGATCATTTTCCTCTGACCTCCCCTGGCTTTGCTGTAACCACACAGGGATGATCCACCCAGCTCAGGTTCTGTTGACAGCCTCTAGCCTCCATGGCTGTGGCTACACAGGCCCCTTCTGCTGAGGTCCACGTGAATTCCCTCTTACTCTGAGCAGTATCTCCAGCATATAATGTTCCTCTTCCATGATTTCTACCCTTCCTAGATATCAGCACTTTTAAAATTGGTTTCTGATCATTTACAGAAACTGAGACTTGGAATATTAAAATATTCTTCTTGTGTAGTAAAGCAAAGTCACATACCAAGCTATTATAGAGGATACAGTTGTGTGTATATATATAGTTGTATACAGTTTTAATGTCTACCTGAATTTTATTTAAGAAATGCACTTCAATACTTTGAAGTAGCCAATTTGTCGCTAATGAGTACATGGTAATAAATGTTAGCTGATGGCATCCACCTGTGTAAAACTAATCATCTTCAGTGTAGAATGTGGTTGAGCACCAGTCATGGCCATCTGACACTGAACTTCGGTGTGTAGTTTGTGAGCTGTGAAAGCCTTGGAAAAGCATGGGAATACTCTGCTTCCTGATCATCTGAACAGCTGCAGCGTTCATCCTCCAGGAATAAGGACTGAGTACTGATGAGTTTATCTGTGCAAAGTGCTTGCACTGACATAGACTTACCCATGTTGGAGTAAATCTGTATATTAATACGGTTTTTGCAATTGTCAGTGCAAGCTGGTAGACTGCCAGTGATAGTACACAATTCTTAATACAACACTTGTAGGCAGAAACAGAAATTACAATTAGGATAGTGTTGTCATTAAAACTATAGATTTTTAACAAAAGGCCCCTATGTTAATCATATAACTTCTTCTGGTGAATTTATTAATACTGCATGAGATGTGAAGGATTTTCAGTAAGTCAAACTGGTGTTATAAATAGCTACTGTCCTGTGAAGTTGTATATATTAACTTTATAAAATCTGGTTATTATTGCTAATATCATTGATAATCACATTAATTATAATATTAATAAACTATGTTTAATATTATTCTTCCAAGTTTTCAGCACAGTATTTCATATTGATTTAGTCTCACTGATGACCATATAGGAAACATGTGACTGTCTTTCAATCATTTTCTGTATTAATAAGAAGGCCTCAAGTGACAGGAAAGCAAAAATGGGATCCTGGGAACAAGAAGGGGACCAGCAAGACGTAGCAGTGGGATGGAATGGGGAGGGTTGGAATGGGAAGGGATGGAATGGGAAGGG
>CABHPP010126464.1:0-50364 GCA_902168425.1 Peromyscus attwateri | reverse complement strand
GTGTGTGTGTGTGTGTGTGTGTGTGTGTGTGTGTGTGTGATGTATGCAAATATGCATGCCCATGAAGGGGCAGGTAGGCTCCAGGGATTAACATATCTTATTCTATGGCTCTCCATCTTGTTTTTTGAGGCAGATTCTCTCACTGAATCTAGAGCTATTTTGGCTTGGATGGCTGGCCAAGAAGCCCCCAGGCTCTGTTTGTCTCTTTCCCTAAGCTCTGGGGTTACAAGCACCCACCACCACTCCTGGCTTCTTACATGAGTTCTGGGGACCCAAACATAGGTCCTTACAAGCCATCTCCTCAGTCCCAACTTATTTTTTAATGTTTCTATTTATTTTTGATAATTTTATATAACAGATTTTGATCATATCCTCCCCCCGCAACTCCTCCCAGATACTCCTCTACTCACTCAACTTCATGTTCTTTCTTTCTCTTACAAAACAAACAAAAGCCAGGCGGTGGTGGCGCACGCCTTTAATCCCAGCACTTGGGAGGCAGAGGCAGACGGATCTCTGTGAGTTCGAGGCCAGCCTGGTCTCCAAAGCGAGTTCCAGGAAAGGCGCAAAGCTACACAGAGAAACCCTGTCTTAAAAAACCAAAAAAAAAAAAATCTACAAAAAAAAGAAAAACAGTGGTGTCTGAGTTGCATTGACTAACTAACTACTCCTGAGCCTGGGGCCAGCCCTGAAGTGTGGTTGATAAACCTACCCATTGCCACTCCATTGAAGAGAACTGATTTTCCCACAGCTATCAGTTTGAATAGACTAAAGGGGACTCTGTGCGCACATCCCCTCCTTCAGGTTGGGATTGGGTCTGGCTTGGGCTTGGGCTTGTGCGGGTCTTGTGTGTGCTGTCACAGTCTCTGTGAGTTCATGTGTGCATCTGCCCCATTGCATCTGGAAATGCTATTTTCTTGAAGTCTCCCACCACCTCTGGCTCTTACAGTCTTCCCCCTGCCCCCCACCCCCGCCCCTTCTGAGCCTTAAAAGAGGGGTATGATCCTACTCAGGGCTGAGCACTCCAAAGTCTCCCCCTCTCTGCTAGCTCTCCAGTTGTGGGGCTCTGTGTTAATGACCATCTACTGCAAGAAGACCGTTTCTCAGACATATCTCGAAGGCAAGTCATTATTGTAGCTTTCAGGCCAACTTATTTAAAATCGTGAATTATTTCTAGAATTTTCCATCTAATGCCTTTGAACCATTTGACCTCAAGAAACCAAATGTGTAGACAACAAAACCACAGAGAGGGAATGACTGTCTGCATAGATGGGGCAATTTGTGTTTGAATTTGTTAAAATCTTTTTATTTTGAAACAATTTCAGGCTTAAAGAAAATTCCCAGATGGAGCACAAGAAATTCTTGCATGTCCTTCATGGTCCATGCATACATGTACCCATGTGTCGCCTCCTTTGTCTTCCTGGTCATCCTTGGCTCCAGCTACCTACCAGTCTAACTGTCATTTATCCCCACACATAAAAATCTCAGAGAGAATGTCCCATCAAAACAGTCAGTGAGTATTTAATAAAATCAATGGTCTTTTATAGACAAGGACCACACTCAGACCAGGAAAAGAGTGTAGACACAGCACTATCATCCAAGCAACAAACCCCATTCAAATGCCTCCAGTCACCCGCTGTTCTTCTAGGCAAAGGAAGAGCACGCGCGCGCGCGCGCACACGCACACACACACACACACACACACACACACACACACACACACACACAGAGAGAGAGAGAGAGAGACAGACAGACAGACAGACAGACAGAGACAGAGAGACAGAGAGACAGAGAGAGAGAGTCTGGGGCCTTGGATAGGAACACTGGACACATCATGGTATCTTTAGTCTACTTTAATGTGGAAGGTTCCCCAATCTTTCGTGGGCTTTTTCGGGGTGGAAGGCTTTGACATTTTGAAGCATGCATCTTGCTTTGTCATGTGTCTTTTGTTTTTTGTTTTGCTTTGAGACAGGGTCTCACTATGTTACACTGACATGTAATATCAACTCACAATCCTCCTGCTTCAGCCTCTTGAGTGTGGGATTACAGACTGCATGCACCCCCTCATCCGACCAGACTATCTTAGATAACAGCCCTCAATTGTGGTTTAATTAATGTTTTCTCAAGATTCCTAAGGCTCTGTATTCTGGGTTCCTGCTGCTGGGAGGCATATGATGCCCACCTGTCCAGCCACTACTGATGTTAACTGGTTACTGAGTTAAGGTCTGCCAGGTTTCTTCCTGTGCTCCCTCTGCAGTTAATGCATACCTTCTGGGCAGCTACTCTGTCACCATATGCACGTAGCCTGCCTCTTAGCACTCACTAGTTTTTGTCATTGATAATGATTCTTGCCTGAGACAATTCCAGCTATGGTGGGTGCCAGATGGTGACTTTCTAATTCACAATCATTTCAATATTAATTAGCTGGCATTCTACCGTGAAAGGAGTGCTCCCTTCTCATTCATGCATTCATTCGAAACGGCTTGTGGGTTTTTATATTATTCTGTGGTGTCATCTATTGCTAAACTGACTTTAATGTTTGATGGACTCTAATGCTCACACAGTCCCTAACATTGCCAGTGGGGACTCCTTCAATCTGGCCACTATGATTTGCAACAGCTCATCCTTCCTTGAGCAATTTTTTTTTTTTTTTTTTTTTTACTTTCAACACAGGAATGTGTCCTAGGACCAGCCAAAAGTTAATGATCTCCCCTCATAAGCCCTAATTTCTTCATTCCTTCTCTTGGAAAAATATTTAGAAACTAGATCTAAGCTGGGTGTCGTGGTCCACAGCTGTAGTTCTAGTACCTGGGAGTTTTAAGCAAGAAGATCAGGAGTTCAAGGCCACCCTTGACTATATAACGAGTTTAAGGCCAGCCTAGACCACATGAGCCTTTGTCTTAGAACAAACAACAACCAACATTCATGCGCGAACACACATAAGTTAAACGAACAATAAAAATAGAAAATATGTGAGATCATTTTTTGTTTACAATCCATTTGAGATTTTTGTCTCTGATTTTATGTGATTTAATTTTGAAAATTTAATTTTGAAACATTGCTCTAAATGTCAAAGCTACATAAACATCTATTCAGAGGAGCGTTGCCCTGGACACACATGCCTTCTACCCTGTTTCTAGCCCCGGTCCTTTACAGCGTAGTCCCAGCCACCACCCATTACCACCATATCTCATTAGTTTCTCCCTCAGTCTTCTTAGTTTGTTTTTTTCTTCACACTCTTTTCTATACAAGATCTTGCCGCATAGCTCAAACTGGCTTCAAACTCACAATCCTCCTGCCTCACCCTCTCGGGTGCTGGGATTACAATTATAAGCCTCCACCTCCAGCTTTAGACTTTTTTGTTTTGTTTTTGTTGTGTAGAAATGAACATCACACGTCCCCCTTCATTTTTACCAAAAGATATCTGCAGGACACACTTCTTTTTCTTTTGTTAACTTAACAAGATACACCGCTCCTCCCTCCGTATCAGTCACAGATGTGGCTTGCTGGTGTTTACAGCTGTACAGCCAGCCCCCCCTGTGTGGATGTCTCTGACTACTCTGATGCTCAAGCATGTAGTTCACCTCCAACATTTTTTACTCAGATCAATACTACAAGGGATTACTTTGTGCATGAATATTTTCTTACTCTTTTCCCTTTACATTTGTTCTTATATCTCACGTATGTCTGCTGCATCTAATATTTTTGTGTGTGCGCACATGTGTGGATGGGTCATAGGACAACTTTTAGAAATCAGTTCTCTCCTTCCACTGTGTAGCTTCCTGGAAACAAACTGAAGTTGTCAGCTTGGCAGCAAATGCCTTTACCCTCTGAGCTGTCTTGGCAGTCCAAATTCGTAATTTTGGAGGTAAATTTCTAGAGGTGGAATTTTTGGCACAAAGAGAAAATGCACATATACTATTTTTAGATCTTGCCAATTAGCCCACCGGGAAGCTGGCACCAGTTTGAAACCCTGTCACGGATGTGTGAGGTGACCTGTTTCCCACATCCCTGCCCACAGAATGTGCTGTGTACTATTTGTCGTTCACCAACTTGAGTGTAAAGTTACCTCTGTGCACCCTCAGCCGGCTCCCCACTGGGAATGGAGTCACATGCTTTTCCATGCATCTGAGGCTACTCTGTCTTTGGCTGCTCTGCAGGAGACTCCAGGAGCCTACAGCACACACACAGGATCCTCCTCCTTCTATGTGACCATGCCGCAGTGGGAGAGACGGGCCATCCAGAGGCACCTACACTGAGCATGTGGTAGAGGGATTTGAGAAAGTCTCTTGTATGTCTGCTGCCTCTTTCGGGACAGTCCAGACAGGGAGGGAACTGAGGCCACCTGGGTAGCTGTCAGACTTATGAAGAGTATCCAGCCTGTCACATGGCCCAGCCCACGACTGTCTAGGGAGGGGAGCAGATGACCAGGGGGGAGGTGTGGGCCAGGTGGTGGTAGTAGCTGTCAGAATGAAGGCTAAACAGCGTTGGTGGAAATCAAAGATAAACGTTCATGCCTCTCACTGTCTCCACAGTGCAACCAGATGATGCTGGCTATTTTGAGAAGGTTCCCAGAATGGCGCTTGATGCATATCACGATCTCTCGAGGCAAGCTGGGGACGAGGCTTCAGAGTTTCCCCCACTCTCCCAGCAGACACTCTGACATGTGCTCAAGCCTCCCCTCTGTGAGCTGCATGCTGAAGTCATAGTAGACAAACACACATCTGTTTCTCATCCTCTCCCAGTATGAAAGCGCTGTGGCTAGACACCATTCCAGCCTGAGGAACGGGGCCCTCCAAATCCAAATCTCTGCGGCTCACTGGCTATGGGTGGCCCCAGTTTCTGCCTATATGCTGTATTTTCCATGTTTGTTGGGTACAGTTCTCCAACACAAGCCTGTAGGTACCTGAGGGGTCTCTCTTGATCTCCAGACACCGTGCGGTATCCTTGTTTTTGATGGATTTTCCCTAGATGGAAGAGACAAAGGCAAGGTGTTCATGTGTCCTCCTAGGCAGCACACCCCCTCGCTCAGCTGGGTGGTCAGATTTACACTGCAGAGTTCCTCAGTCCTCTCTTGGAGGAGATGGAGAAGCAAAGAGTAGAGTCAGCCTGCCTACAGCTGTGTGTACAAGCTTCGCAGCGATGGCGTCTTGCTGGGGTAAAAGGGCAGCCCTGCACTCCGCTGGGCATCCTGGCTGCACCCTGCAGGGCACACTTTGCCACTTGCCCTTCTTTGAACTCCTCTACCCTGGAGCCCACCAAACCCCCCAGGACCACGCTTCCTTGTTATCTCCCTCCATCTTCACAGAGGGAGGTATAGAGCAGAAACCACACCGGAACCTCAGCCCATTTACCTCACCCCTCTGAGTGGTACCCTCCCATCATGTCGTTGGGCCTTACTGCAGAACTGAGGCAGAGTCCTCACTTCCCAGAGACACACCACAGGACCGTGGGCAACTTCCATAACCTTTCTGAGTCTGATTTCCATGTCTCTAAAACTGGGCTTAGAAGTAATGTGGAGGCTGGAATTGGGGGTCACTGTTCCTTGAGTGTCCTATGTCAGATAGAAGAAAGTTGTATGGTGGATCTAAGTCCACCCCTGTGTACCCCTCCCTGTTCTGTCTGGGAGGAAAGAAGGGGAGGGGAGGGGAGGAAGGGAGGGAGGGGGGAGGGAGAGAAGCTGGTCCTTCTTTTTCTTCTGCGGTCTCTCTCACCCCACCCAGTTCCTTCCTTCTCATGGCCACAGCTGAGCAATGGGGAACCTCGCAGTCTGCAGGCACGGATCTGCTCCCTGGACCCCACCCTTTGCATTCCTCCTCTTCCCAAGGGACTTCTCTCTTCCACATGCCCACATCCCGTGGGTGCCGCCTCTTGCACTCCTCAGCCATTGGTGCCCTCTGCTCCTCCTACCACCTCCAGAAGCCCTCTCTGGGTCTTGTGCTGCCACCTTGACCTTCACCCATCCTCTTCAGCTTTACTCTGGACGCCAGGCTCCCCACAGGAATGTCCATCCTCCTCAGTTTACTCTGGACGCCAGGCTCCTCACAAGAATGTCCATGTGTATCAAGACCTAGCCTCTCCTGAAAGGTTCATTCTCAGTCATGGACACTGGCTCCCTTGTGCTGCTCAGAGGTCACAGCCTCCTCTGAAGGACTCAAGACTCAGAATCATGAGAGTAAAAGTAAACAGAGGGACTACCTAACTATATCTGCCTCTCAGTTCATTGGAACTTTTTAGTAGAATAATTTGTAAGTGGGCCCTACAAAATAAATAAGGTATAGTAGAGACTGGGCATCCAATCTAATGCCATCTTTATATCTGAAAGTTTCTGCTTCTAGACCTAACATGGATAGGAAAGGATTGGAGAGAAGGAACTGGTGCAAATGAATTTAGCATTATGTGAAAAGCCAGGAGCCACCCAATCACCTTCCCCTTTAACTTGTAGAGTTCTTGTCATAGAGGCCATATAAACAGACCTGGCCTCAGCCTCTGAGTGGCAGACAGAATGTCCTGTTGTCCTGCAGGCCAGGCCTCCCACCGAGATAAAAATATTTCTTCTTTCATCAATCTCAATGAGTAGGTGACTTGATGGCTTATCTTCCCATCGTCTACCTGAACTGGTTTTGGAATCACCTAGGAGACACACTCTTGGGTGTTTCAAGTTAACTGAGGAAGGCAGACTCATGCTAAATTTGGATGGCACCATTACATGAGCTGGGATCTGAGGCTGAATAAATAGGGGGAAAGGGAGAGAGCAGCACTCACCAGCTTCCTGCATTAGCACGCCTTCTCACGGAGGACTGTGTCCCCTCCGACCATGAGTCAAAACACACCCTTCCTGCCTTAAGCTGCATTTGTCAAACATTTTGTCACAATGCCGAGAAAAGTCACTAACAGCCATCTTCCAAATTTCTCTTGGGAAGACCACTTTCCAAATGTTTGAATAATTATTTCTCTAGAATAAACAGTATCTTTAATTCCAGGAGCTTTGCTATAAAATATGGCATTAAGGAAACCAAACACATTCCCAAAGATTCTGTATCTATTTGCTACCAGGAGGAATTGTGCTATGTTTAAGACAAGTCAACATCTTTACTAATTAACATTGTGAAGCCAATTTTAAGATGTGTCATCGAATAATTGAATTTGTGACTTCATGTTGAGATTGTACTTTGTAAACACTTAGGAAATTAAGGATCATTAAATTTAAAGTTAAATACTGGGAGTGATTTATGAACATAGTCTTCAGTGGGTAAGGAAATTCAATTTATTAAACCATAAAAAGACCTGATACAATTAATGGTTCAGCATTGTTAGGCTTGTACATGAAGTAACAAGTCCATTAAGATTTAAAATCCCATTGGTACACTCAACTTGCCACATGCTGGGCCTGGTGACTGCCATTGACTAGAGAAACCATGACAGTCCAAGGCAGCCTGCTCTTGCAGGGCAGGCAAAACCACTGGCCTGGTAGGAAGTCCTTCCCTGCTCCTGTGTCCCACCCTTGGTCTCAGAACCATTTCCCCAGCCACTCCTCAATATCACTAGGGTCTGGAATGCCCCTCAAGGACCTGTGCATTAAGGCCTTGTTCCTCAGCGTGGCACTATTGGGAGGTAGTGACTATGTATAGGTCTTCAGTTATTGGGACATGACCTCAATGGGGGTTATAAGAGCCCAAGCCCTTCCTCTTTCTCTTCTGCTCCTTGGTTCATGATCTAAGTGTGTTTTGATTCACCGTGTGCTCCCACCATGATATGCTGACTCACTCCAGGCCTCAAACCATGAGGACAATTGATGAGAACTAGACTGTGCCAACATAGGAACTGATTATCTCAGGGACTTGTCATAGTGATGGAGGCTTGATAAGACTCTTCCACTTAGGGAAGGCAGCATAACCCTGTCTCCTAGTTCACCTCTCCAAGCTGATACCCCAAGTGGGACAATCTTGCACTTGGTCCTCAACCACTTGTCAAATGCCTGCCATGTTCCAGATGTTGTCACCATAGAATGACAGACAACAGAAAAAACCTAGCCATACAGGCCATAGCTCTGTGAGGCAAGGCATGGTAAAGCATACCTGTAATCCCAGCACTCTGGAGGCTGAGATTTGTAAGTCCTAAGTCCACAGAGTGAAATTCTGTCTCAAAAAAGCAAAGTTCAAGTAAACATTATTCTAAGAGACAATGAGACAAGGATTAAGGGAACCCTAAGAGGGGCTGGAGAGATGGCCCAGAGGTTAAGAGCACTGGCTCCTTTTCCAGAGGTCCTGAGTTCAATTCCCAGCATCCACATGATAGCTCATAACCACCTATAATGAGATCTGGTGCCCTCTTCTGGCCTGCATGCATACATGCAGGTAGAGCACTGTATACGTAATAAAATAAATAAATCTTAAAAAAAAAAAAAAAAAAGGAACCCTAAGAAAGTACAGAAGTACTACCCTACTCTTACGGGTCATGGAAGGCTTCCTCAAGGAAAAACTGCCTGGGCCCTGAGGAACACTTTCTGCTCCTGGTGAGGAGAGAGTGGGGGGAATGATGCCCACACAGGGCTTATGAGAGTCTGGCCACTCACTGTCGTTAGAGCTGAGAGCTGAGAGTGTGCCTCCTCACCACCCTCCTTTTTTTTCCCCACACCTCCTCCTTCCCTTCCTCTCCCTCCTCCTCATAATCAATATTGTATAGTTCAGGGAGACTGCAAAACCTCTGAACTTATTTTGCACATATTTTTCCCTGAAGGGATCTCCATAGCTAACAGCAAATTCTTAAAATCAAAACAAAGCCAGTCATGTATGGTTCTATCCTAGGTCTCTGGGCCATCCTGTCTCTGGGTCCTGGCGCTCCAGGCAGTGTCAGGGGTGGGCTCACTCTCATGGCCTGGGTCTCAGGCTAGAGCAGCCATAGGTTGGCCACTCCCACAATCTCTGTATCATCCTATCCCAGCACATCCCATAGGCAGGACAGACTCAAACATGACTGGAGAAAAAGTGTCAGTGTAATGATGCCTAATGGTACTCTGCTAGACTCATAGACTGGTGCCTAGCCCAATAGTGATCAGAGAGGCTTCACCCAGCAATTGATAGAAACAAATGCAGAGACCCACAGTCAAACATTAGGCCGAGCCCAGGGAATCCTGCTGAAGAGAAGGAGGAGGGATTGTAGGAGCCAGAGGGGTCAAGGACATCACAAGAAAACCCACAGAAACAACTAGCCTGAGTTCATAGGAGCTCATAGAGACCAAACAGACAATCAGGAAGCCTGCATGAGACTGACCTAGGCCCTCTGCATAGATGTGACAGTTGTGTAGCTTGGTCTTCTTGCAGGATTCCTAACACTGGGAGCAGGAACTGTCACTGACTCTTTTGCTGGGTTTTGGGACCCTATTCCTCATACTGGGTTGTCTTGCCCAGCCTTAATACAAGGGAAGGTGCTTAGTCTTACTGCAACTTGAGATGCCATGTTTTGTTGATAGCCATGGGAGGCCTGCCCTTTTCTGAATACAAATGGAGGAGGAGTGGATGGGGTTAGGGGAGGAGGGGAGGAAGTGGGACTGGGAGGAGAGGAGGGAGGGGAAATGTCAGTCAGGATGTAAATAAATAAATACAAAAAATAAATAAATAAAACCACTTTGGCTTTAAGAAGTTATTCGTGGAGCTGGAGAGATGCTCAGCTGTTAAGAGCTCCCGCTGCTCTTTGCAGAAATCCAGAATTTGGTCCCCAGCACCTCTATTGGGCAGTTCACAACCGCTTGGACCTTCAGCTCCAGATGAGCTGAAACATATTAATAAATTAAAATAAAATAAATGTAAATAAATAAGTTTTTAAAAGTTATTTGCTAGCTGGGCATGGAGGTTCATGCATATAACTCCAGCTCTCATGACACTGATACAAAAGGATCTTGAGTTCTGGGCTAGCCTGGGCTACAAAGTAAGACTGTCTAAGCCGGGCGTTGGTGGCGCACGCCTTTAATCCCAGCACTCGGGAGGCAGAGGCAGGCGGATCTCTGTGAGTTCGAGGCCAGCCTGGGCTACCAAGTGAGCTCCAGGAAAGGCGCAAAGCTACACAGAGAAACCCTGTCTCGAAAAACCAAAAAAAAAAAAAAAGAATGTCTAAATTAAAAAAATGTCCATGTTTTTCAAAATGTAGCTCCTGAGCCTGATGGAGTAGGCAGGTGTTCAGAGACATGATCTCTGATACCAACAGGCAGGTTGGTATCTTCCCCACAGGACATCCGACATTGTGGTCCTACCCAAGTGGCCTAAGACACAAGCCTTTGAAGCATCCTGCACACAGAGAAACTTCACACATAGACTGTGGTCAGTGAGGTTCCCGATGTTACTGTCATAGGCCTTCTGGCAAATTCTCTCCACCCTGTTCTGGTCATTCGATGCTGAAGTCAAAGGAGGAGCTTTGCTTGTTCTTTGAGGCAGGGTCTCAGGGTGTAGGCATAGAACTCACCATGTAGACCAAGCTGGCCTTGAGCTCTTGGTGATCCTCCTGCTTCTGCCTCCTGAGTGCTAGCATCGTAGGTGTGCACTCAACTGAAGGAAGGGCTTTTACATGTTCCCACCCAGTGCTCCCAAGTCTGATACTTATTACTAATAAAATTAAAGGCAGTGACACATATGTTTCAAATGTTCCTGTTCGTTGTGCATGTGCCAAATGCCTGTCACATGTTATCTCACTTAATCCCATAAAGTAGATATTTACTGTCTCCATTTTATATATAAGGAAAACTAGCTACAGAGAGGGTAGGGAACTTTCTAAAAGTAACGAGAGCAGGTTGAACCCATACTCTTTGGAACCATAGCAATCTGAAGTAGTTTTTTCTCTTAATCACTCCTCCGTATTCAGGAGACCCAGCTTCACAGCCAGTACCATTGATGCAAAATATTCTGTTGTCTTAAGGAAGTACCACTGCCATGCAACCTTCGTGAAGTGCTACTCCGATGGATCAGAAACTATCAGCCATGAGGCAACAACACACAGCAAGAAGATGGATCAGAAACTATCAACCATGAAGTAACAACACAGCAAGAAGATGGTGGCGCAATAAATCCTGAGATGATTGTTAGGGGTTTTGTTGGGTGTGTGTGTGTGTGTGTGTGTGTGTGTGTGTGTGTGTGTGTGGTTTTCTCCCCACATACTAGCATAGAAATCATTTCCGTAAAGCACTGTAGATACAGTCACACCTGAGCCTTTCATGCTGTGTTTGGATAACTGCCCTTTCAAACCCAAGCAACTCACCTGCTGAAAGTCCCAATAGATGTGCGCTCCTCTTTTCACTGCCTCAGAGCACAGCTCTAATGTGGGCTTTTCTCCACGGCCAGAGTCCGCCAGGCAGTATTGCTCATTGATTAGTTCCCCCACGTAGAATTCTCCAGAAAGGAGGTAGTACACGTTCTACAAGAGAGCAAGAACACCATGCTGGGCCCAGCGAGCAGGGAGGCCTCAGCCATTAAACTGTATGCTAGAAAACCTGGCTACAGAGAGGGTTGAGAACATTCTAAAAGTGCCTAGGATAGGATTTGAGCTCAAGCCCTCTGAAGCCACAACAGTCTTAAGTATTTTTCCTTCTCAACCACCCTTCTGTGTTCAGGACACCTGACTTCACAGCCAGTTCCAAGGTGGTAGTTTTCTCCCTAGACACTGCCATAGAAACTTCAGGAACTCGGGGAAGACATGAGGATAGGTGACCTAGGCATGGGGAGAGCATGAACATCCTGGGACATGGGTCTCACTGCCTTTCTCACCAGCCCTGGGACATGCTAGCAAGAAGGGCAGACAGGGACACTCAGCCCACCCTCCTTCCTATAAGTGCTCTATGATGAGTTATAACATATCCCCCCAGAGGCTCATAGGTTGGATGGTTGGTGACCAGCTGGTGGATTCAATCACTGAGAGCTGACTGGTTCTTGGGCCTGCCAACCTAATCAATGGATTCATCATCTCCTTGGTGGATTCCTAATTTGATGATATTGTTGCGGGGGAGGACTAGTCAGAGGAGGCTACTAGGAACATGTTCTAAGGATTGCATCTTGTCGCTGATCTCTTCCCCACCCTTCCAATGCTTGCACCCCTACTGGCAACTTTGATATGATGTTCTGCCTCACCAGAGGCCCACAGCTTGGAGCCATGCAACCATGGACTGGAACCTTGAGCCAAAATAAATCTTTTGACCCTAAGTTGTTGATCACAGGTATTCTACCATAGCAATGAATAGCTGATGAACAGGGTTCTGAAAGAATCATGGCTGGTATGGATGACGGATGGGACTTATCTCTGAAGAATGATCTCAACTGAAGTGAAGACACTATCAATAGAAGCACAAGTGATGTTGGTCACCCAAGTGATGCGGATCCCAGGGAAGCAGCTTGCCTTCAAATTCCCAACCTGACATAGACCTTCAATCAGCTTGGATGAGTCTTTGTGGCTCAGGTTTCCAATAGTTTCTGTGGCTATTACCTCTACCAGGTACCCCCTGAAAGTTCTCTGCAAGGACAATGTACAAAGTAAAAAGCTAGCTGGCAATGTAGCTCATAGGTACAGTGCCTGACTAGCATGCAGGAAGCTCTGGGTGTGATCACTGGCACTGCATAACTGGGTGGGCTGGCAAGCACCTGTAGACCCAGCACTTGGAATGAGGTGGGTGGCAGCAGGCAAACCAAGATTTGGGGGTGGCAAAGCTGGAGATGTGGCTCAGCAGTTAGGATCGCTGGATATTCTTGTAAAGATAGTATTGTCTGTAGTCTCAATAACAAAGTTCCCTAAAAACACCCTCCACTTGGCGCCATCATATCTATCCCAACATATCTATCCCAACCAGCACAGGGATCCTCCTTCTCCCTCTCTTTCCTAGCCAGCTTCCTTCTGCAGGAGTGTAGATGGGATTGCTTGTCCAGTTTCCAAGGCACACATCAGAATGAATAGCAGAGCCACAAGTTTAGAGGATAAGAAGTGATGGGGGGAGGCTGCCAATAAAACTGTCACCCGGAGAATGAATGTCATCCCTAGAGCCCTCCTGCCTGTTCTCCCTGCCCCTGTGGGCCTGCCTGTCACTACTGAACTTTTTGAATGAACAGTACATGCTTACACATTACCCAGAATGCTCATCTCCTGCCTTCCCCATCCTCTAACAGTAAGGAAACTCTAACTCGTGGTACAGGTTCTCTGAGCCAGTACAGACCTACTACCTTGGCAGGGATGCCAGTGGGAGATACCTGTTCACTGAGCTCACGGCAAGGTTTCATTCTGGGAGAGTTGCCTGGAACAGGTCCTCGGTCCAGGCAAACACTTTCATCCAGTGAATTTTTCATCTAAAGGAGAAAACACAACCACACTGTTGGAAAGAATCATAGAAAGAAGACACCTCAGGCCCTGTATTTTTTGGTTTGGGTTTTGGTTATACCACGGGATGACAGAAAACACTACCAGCAGAGGGCGATCTGCTCCTGCCCAGTTCAGAGGAGGGAAGTCAAACGTGGGATGAAGAGCTAAGGGGGTCAAGAGAAGGATGCAGAGGTGGAGGAGAAAAAGAACAAGGTGTTGGGAAGAACAAGAAGAAAGGAAGCCTCTCAGGAGCAAGAAGAAAGAGGAGCAGTTGAAGGGGGCTTGGGCAGGATGGATTCAGGGGAGCAGTTGAAGGAGGCTTGGGCAGGATGGATTCAGGGGAGCAGTTGAAGGGGGCTTGGGCAGGATGGATTCAGGACAACTCCTTGACTGCTTTGGGTTTCTAGCCTTGTCTTTTTTACAATGTTCAAATCTGAGCTGTAGATTTCCAACACATACTCTTCCATAGCAGACGATGTTGGGGATTGGCTTCAGGAGTGGGTAGATATTTTTCAGGTACCAGTCAAAGGATTTGCATTTCAGTTTCTCCCGGAGTGCCTTTCTGGAAGAAATGTCTCCATAGTTGATTCCAGAATTCTGAAGAGAAAATACAGGTGGTATGTGTTCATTAGACTTGAAAACACCCTTGACTCCATCGGTTCTGTGGACCGTGTGAGCACTGGCTCTTTCCTTAGAACTTAGAGATGACTTTGATCTCTTATATTCACAGGGAAAGCAGAAGCCTGGAGCCCTAGGCACCCTGGCTGGCTTTTTATCCTGACACATCCTGTGTGGGGGCCACTCAAGCTTATTTCTCATGACTGATTTCTCCCGTTTTGAGATGCCGCTGGAATCAAAAGGATATAAAATACAATGGCCAGAAAATGCTTAAACAAAACTTCTGGTACCAAGATTCGGACTGTGAAGGGAACTTTGTGGAAGTGGTGTTTGTGAGGTACCACTGTGAAGGAATGCTAAGGGAGGCAGATGGAGAAGGAAATGCAGAAACTGTGTATCTATCATCTTCCCAGAATTCTTGTAAGGTCTGTTTCTGATGGTACTTAGTTCCTTGATTTAGGGAGCTTCCTTTATGACTCAGCACAATTGGAATATGACACCACGACACTGCTGAGATAGAAAGCTAAGGATGATGGGGGGGGGGGGATTGCTCATTTGCCTGCCACACCTGCTACCCTGAACACCAGGAGACTTCCTCTCCCAAGAGGGAGCTAACTGCAGGAGCCTGCTGAAACCACTTTCATGACTTTGAACTCTGAAGGAGGTTCAGGAATTTCTGCTCATTTTTATCTCCTAATCTACTGGTTCCTGAGTCCCTGATCTCTAGGCTTTTCCTTCGAGGCTAATTCCACAGCCTATCGCTGCCCAGACTCCCCTGCTCTCTGGGGACTCCCTGAACGTATCCTGTGATGAAAGAGGAGTTTGTCAGTGAGGTGACTGGTCTCTGTGAGTCAAGCATGCCTCAACGAACAGGATCCAGAGGTCAGGGAGAGGAGACAGCACAGCAGTCTGGGGAAAGTGGGCTCAGTTCACAGCACCCCCCATTCATGTGAATCCAGGAACGCTGCAGTACCTCCTCCATTCATCCATGCCGCCTGCCCTATTGGCATCCTCTTAAGAGAACAAATGCCTGGCCTGGGTATGTTGATCTGTTGTTAGAATGCTTGCCTAGAATGCATGAAGCCCTGGGTTCGATCCCCAGCACTGCATGAAACCAAGTATGGTGGCACATGCTTATAATCCCAGCCCTTAGGAAGTGGAGGTGGGGGGGGGTCAGAAACCCAGGGTCATCCTCAGCTACAGAGCAAGTCCAAAGCCATCTAGGGCTACATGAGTCCCTGTTGTAGAGGAAGATGGAGGACAAAAAGGCCCTGTGTTCAACCCTTCTCGGTATGAAATGAAGAACATGGAATCTGGAAGGCAGACGTATTTGAGTCTTGTCTCTGCTCCTCACTATCTGCACCAGTGTTATCTTCAACAATTTCTTTCCAACTCGTTTTGTGCCTGGGCTTCCTCATCCATAAAACTACCCTGTAGGTGCACCAGTATGCTGGCTCAGACCTATATTTCTCCACACTGAAGAAGCTGAGGCAGGATTGCCATGAGCTCTAAACCAGCCTGAGATACTGTGAAGATGCCATCTTTAAAAAAAAAAAAAAAAAACCCAAAGGAGAAAAATGGATACATCAAACAGTATCTGGACACAGTGTTATACTTATATACATACAGCTGGGAACTGCTGTCACACTGGGGACTGTACCTTAATCCATCGAGCCCAGGACATGGTGTTTGTCCCACAGCTTCTCATTCCCCACCATCACTGCTACCTCCTCTTCCTTCCTTTTCCCTTCTGTTCAATCCACAACCAACCTTGAGAGGAATGTTCCAGGCCAAGTAGACCATGTATTTGTGTTTGTCCATCCAGGTTTCAGCCACTCGTAGAGCATTCCGCCGCAAGGGAATATCTAGGTTTATGGCATAGGGCTTGTAGTATCTCCCTAGGTGAGCGATTCGGGAGCAGGGTAAGATCTCAATCTTCCCTCCACACTGCCACACCTGCAGGAGAGGGACAATACCACCTTCCCTCAATACCATGACCCTACAGCCAATGAACTGGCAAAGACCCTTCTCTCTTTTTGGCTTTTCGAGACAGAGTTTCTCTGTGCAACAGCTCTGGCTGTCCTGGAACTCTCTTTGTAGACTAGGCTGGCCTCGAACTCACAGAGATCCTCCTGCCTCTGCTTCCCAAGTGCTGGGATTAAAGGTGTGTGCCATCACCGCCCAGCAAGACCCTCCCCTTTTGAGACAGGGTCTCACCCTATAGCTCAAGTTGGGCTACTCAGCCCAAACTGGCCTCACTGCAATCGTCCTGCCTTAGTTCCTTAAATGCTGGGATTAGGAACATGAACCACCACGATCAGCTTGGAAACCTTAATCTTCCCACTCCCACCGCAATGGCACCTCCCAAACTTCTTATATAAATCGCCCTAGCCTGTCAGACTGCTTCTCTCTGGTGTCAAACAGCTCTGTCAATCCAACCTCCTTCCAGAAGTCCTCCTGAGAGGCTCAGAGAAGGGACTGCCTCTGTTACTCAGAACAAGGAAGCCCAAGACACCTGAGGCACCTTGTCAGGAGCCACTCTCATTAGCCAGCTTCCCATAATCCTTTTCTACTAGCACGCCAGATACACATCCGTAGGGTGGGCAGATGCTAGTAGCCTCCTTGGTCCTTCCTCCTGGGGTCAGCACCCTCCCCCAACCCTTTTTTCTTGAGTATCGGCCTGCCACCCTCCCACCAACAAACCATGGCTGGGACAACAGGGTGCTTTTGCATCTGTGTGTGGTTGTGTGATAAAAAACAGCAATGCCCATCTTGCTAGAAGACAGAATCTTTTGTTAGCTTTGAAGAAGCAAGCCACTGTGGGATAAGTTACCAAGCAGGGAGGGTCACATGACCAGAAACTAAGAGGGGTTTAGTGCCAGTCAGGAAAAAAAATAAAACAAAACCAACAAGCAAACAAAAAACAAAGAAACACCGAATGTTGCCTCCGTTGGTGTTGAACACTATCCATGTCCTGTGACCTTAAAGGCAAGTCCTTCCCCAGTTCAGCCTAAGTGAGAGCCCGCTCCTGCCTGAGTATTAGTTTCCAGCCTTGCATAGACCCCTGATCACAGATGCGATGAGTTTATAAGCACATCTTGCTAGGTGTGATGATGTGCACCTATAAGCTCAGCCCTCGGCAGACAGAAGCAGGAGTACTGTATGTTCAAGAACACCCTGCCTGGTCTACACAGCAAGCTGTAAGCCAGCCAAGGCCACATAATGAGACCCTGTCTAGAGGGAAAAAACATGAGAAGAGAAGAAAGGAAAGTGTGTGTGTGTATGTGTGTGTGTGTGTGTGTGTGTGTGTGTGTGTGTGTGTGTGTGGCGGGGGGGGGGGGGGGAACGACAAGGGGAGGGGAAGACACAGAGAAAGACTTTTCCAGAACTTCCTGGCTCAGGTCTGTGTAGACTGAAGTTTCTTGGTCCTGGCTGGCCCTGCCCAGGCAGCAGCTGTTTTTAGAAAATAATCACTCAATGGCCATGGCATTACAGGTCTGCTGGCATGTTGCTCCTTGGGTGGCAGGGGCTGGCATCTCCCCTCAGCTCCGCCTTCTTTCTCCCTGTATTCAGTTTGGCCTTCCCACCTAGCTATATTCTGCTCTGCCATAGGCCTAAGCAGCTTTATTTATTAACCAATGTTAGCAACACATATTCATAGCATACAGAAGACTAGATGATTATAATTATAGTTTTCCTTAGTTATGATAAGAGGTAAATTAGATATAAAACTTTAGGCTCACAAAGATAGGATAGATGATAGAATATTTTCTTTAATTTTGCTAAATACAAATAGACTAGATATTGTAACTGTAATTCTTGCTTGATAACTGTTTTGTTATATGTAATTTTACTATGTTAAAATGAAAACTTGCCTTGTTGATCAGACAGAAAAGGGGAAGTTCTGTGGGGTGGTCTCTCTGTATGCTGTGACTATGTGTTGCTACCACTGGTTAATAAAGAAGCTGCTCTGGCCTACGGCAAGACAGGTTATAGCCAGGAGGGAGAAGAAAGGCAGAGTTGAGCAGATGCCAGCCCCTTGCCCAAGGAGCAACATGCCAACAGACCTATAACAACACAGCCACATGGCAATACATAGATTAACAGACATGGGTTAATTTAAGATGAAAGAGCTAGCTAGCAAGAAGTCTGGGCCATAGACCAAACAGTTTTTATTAATATTAAGCTTCTGAGTGATTATTTTATAAAAACGGATGCTGCCCAGGCAGGACCAGGTGGGACCGAGAAACTTCAGGCTACATGTCTGTCATTCCAGATACCACAGAGGCTGAGGGAAAAATTGGAAATTCAAAGCTTATCTGAACTACAGGGTCTATTCAAGGCCAGCCTGAGCAATTTAGTGGATCACATCTCAAGGCCGAAAGTAAAAGGAGGCCTGGGACTAGCTCAGTAGTAATGAGTACTCAGTACTTAAGGAAAGAGGAAAGAACGTGTCTGGCTCCAAGATACCTGATTTGAAATGATACATCACTAACTTGTACAGTTCTTCCCCATTACTTCCACGACTTGTGGTCTGAACCAGCCTGACGGAGCACCAGCTCACTCGCTGATCACATGTGCTGATATGTGGCTTTGAAAACATGAGTTTTTTGAAGATTTATTTTCTTGTTTAAATGATATGTGTGTGCCTGGGGTGGTGGTGGTATGTGTAAGTGAATACAGATACCCACAGGAGCTAGAAAAGGACATCGGATCCCCTGGAGGTGGAGTTAAAAGTTGCTGTGAGCTGCCTGCCATGGGTGCTGGGAATCAAACTCTGGTTGTCTGTAAACACACCACATGCTCTTAACAATGGAGCCGTTTCTCCAACCCCCCAAAATATGGTTTTGGTGGCGGTGGATAAAAGAATTTTCTCATCCTACTGGGCCGCTATCATATTTCCTGTGTCTTTTCTTCACGGTGACCTCAAGGGGTGGCAATTTCTGGCAAAATTCTGGCAAGCTGCTCCAATTTAGGTTGGCAACCTCCTGCACCCTTCCCTGACCCAAGAGCTGCTGACCCTCACCCTGCCAATTCAGTTAGCATAGCGGAAGTGATAGAAGACTAAGCCTGAGGATTCAGTCTCATTAAGTGATGACATTCAAAATTGGTGACCCTCTCCCCTACCCCTTCAGCTCTTGACCCACGGAGGAGTTTCTCCTGAACAGTCAGGCTTGGAGTTAGGCCGGCCTGTGTTCACATCCTGACTCCTCATCAGGCTGGTTAGACAAAACACCACCTTCCCTGAGCTTCAGCTTGCTCACGCACAGAAAGAGGTGGCCACCACCTGGGCTGTTGGGAGAACTCCAGGACATACCAAGTGCAGCAGTGAGTACCTACTCCATGGTGGCAAAAGCATCTTTTCCTCCAAGTCCTTCTCCGTCTCCCCTCATCAGCGCAGATCTTGCAGATGTCATATTCTAATCCAATTCATTTGTTTCTGGTTTTGTTTTTTCTGCTCAATCATTTAAAAATTCAAATCCAAATACTGGGGCCTGGAGAAATGGCTCAGTGGTCTAGAGAACTGGTTCATATCCCAGATGTCCTGGGTTAGATTCCAAGCACCACACGGCTCCGGGGGAAATCTGATGCCCTCTCCTGGCCTCCAGAGGTACTGCACACATGTGATGCACAGATCAGGCAAAACACCCATATGCATAAAATCAATTTTTTAAAAATTCAAACACAAGGTAAAATTTGTTGGATTATACCTATAATCCCAGTACAAGGGAGGCTGAGGTAGGAGATCACCACAAGTTCAAGGCCAGCTTGGACAAAAAGCAAGACCCTGTTCAAAACAAAACAAAACAGAAAATTCAGCTTTTATTTCAATTTTTCCAGTTGATGGGATTTTCCAATTCATGTAGGTTTCCTACCTGAAATTTCCTAAATTTCAGGTAGGAAATGAAAAAAATGTAACAGTTCACACAAGAGCCTTTTATTCCCATATTAAAAATAAAGATTGTTTACAAAATAATAAATTTTTTCAATTGTTCTTGCTGAACAACTTTAAACTTGGCTATTCCAATTTATTTATTTATTCGTTAGTTTATTTATTTTTAATTAAAATGTGTTTATAAGTGTTGTGTGTACACATATGTTTGTATAAATACATATGTATTTATTTTTAATTAAAATGTGTTTATAAGCGTTGTGTGTACACATATGTTTGTATAGATGTGTATACATGTGGAGATCCAAGGTGACCCTCCCTGGGAGTCTCTCCAGGGTCTCTCCCTGAGCCTGAGGCTCATCCACTGAGCTAAGCTGGCTAACCGGACCCCGGGCTACCATACGACAATGAGTCTCGTTAAAGCAGGAAACAAAAAAACGTTTGTTGAAATCTGCTCCTTCAGAGTTTATAAACTTTCCCATGATTGTATAACAGACAGACAAACACTGAGAGCGACAGAGAGAGAGAGAGAGAGAGAGAGAGAGAGAAGGGAGAGAAATGAATAGATATAATAAAAGCCTTTTTTAAAAGCCATCTTATTGAGCCAGGTGGTGGTGGCACACGCCTCTAATCCCAGCACTCAGGAGATAGAGGCAGGCAGATCTCTGATTTTGATGCCAGCCTGGTCTACAGAGCGAGTTCCTGGACAGCCAGGGCTACACAGAGAAACCCTGTCTTGAAAAACAAAACAAACAAAGCCTTCTTATTTTAAAAAGCAGAATTCAACCTTAAAATTCCTGCTGGAGAGTCCGATTTGGGAAGCTCAGGCAGAGAAGGATGGCAACTTCAAAGCCAGCCTGTGCAACTGGGAAAGACCTTGTCTCAAAACTAAAGGAGCTTGGACTGTACCTCAGTGGTAGAATGCTTGTCCAGCAAGTCTTTGGACTTGTCTCCTCTAAAGATGGTGTACCCCAGAAATTAAAAATTCCTGGAATCCTCTGGAGAAAAAGGAACATCTTCACAGCCTCAACTCTACCACTGACCACCAAAACTCTCAGATCACATGATACAGGCCCATACCAGAAAGTTCTGCTCCAAAGTCCCCTTGCCTACCACTTGCTCTTCAGTCTAGAGACTTGGAAATGCAACAATCTGTCCATCTCTTGAGCAAACACTCAGCTGAGTTCTAGGATTCCAGAATTCCTATGACTTTCCAATAATCCGCCTCTGCTTCGTCCCTTAGAGAAGAGAGCAAGTACATACCCTTAGGCTAAGTTCCACATTCTCTCCTCCATAGACCAGCATCCCACCATCCAGAGCTCCGATCGCTGTCAAGAAGATCCTGTTGGCGGCCAGGATACCCATGATGGAAGGACTTCTGCAAAGTACGTGGTAAGAAGGTTACTAATCCCCCTTCAAGAAACAGGTCAGCATAGCAGGGAGAGCTGGAAAGCCCCTCAGTGGTCTTCAGAATTCTGCCTAAGTCTTTTCTTATCCTGAAGGCTTCTGAAACGATAAGGCTAGACTGAAAGTGTGCTCACTGTACCATCACCACCCTTCACAAATGATACTGGAATGTCATCTTCCTTCATAGTCTGATAATGCTAGAAGCTGCCTCAAGTACTTTCTAAAATGCTAAAAATTTGATTTTTGTCTGAAAACCTAGATAATGCCAAATGTCTATGATTTCTAATCTGGGCTCAGGCCTTTAGGTTTTTTATTATTGTTATCCCTGTTATATGCTTCTCTTATCCCTTATCTGCTCCTCCACCTTGCCTCCATTACAGTCATCAGTGACAGACCAGTCCTGCACAGTTCGTTCTGATTAAGTTCTCTCGGCACACGCATGCTCACGTCATTGGAGCAGTGACGTCATCCAGCTGAAGCCAGGCTTGTGGTACATGATCATACTGGCACCACAGCTGCCAGTCAAACCCAGCCACTGCCAGTTCCTGCTTTTCCAGCTCAAAGGTATTGAAATCCATGTTGTCAAACACAGGGGACACAACCACAGTGTGGTCTTCCTGAATCCGAGACAAAATGGGCTCAGCCCTGGAAGAGAACACAGTAAGAGCAGACGTGTGGCTGTGTGGGCCAGCAGGGGGCTGCAGCAGACAGACACTGTGAACCTTGCCCTCACGTGGAAGGCATTTTTATTTCAGTTGGGTGGGAACTAAAAGGGACTCTCTAGGGTCTGGAGAATTTCCTAGGTTCTGGGTAGCTGGGGCTCCTAGCAGCTGAGCCAGGCCAAGAGCAGATTTGAAATTAGTGTCCAGCTGTCATACCCAGGCCACTGTGAATGAGGACTGTAAGCATTCTATCTGAGTTCGCATTATTCCTGCTTCCAAATGGTGTCTGTCTGTGTGATTGTCCACATTGTTCATGTAACCTTTATTTCATGTCATTTAAGAGCTAGGATGCCGGGCGGTGGTGGCGCACGCCTTTAATCCCAGCACTCGGGAGGCAGAGCCAGGCGGATCTTTGTGAGTTCGAGGCCAGCCTGGGCTACCAAGTGAGTTCCAGGAAAGGCGCAAAGCTACACAGAGAAACCCTGTTCCGAAAACACCAACAAAAAAAAACCAAAACTAAAAGAAAAAATAAAAATTAAAAAAAAAAAAAAAATTTCATGTAATTTCCCCAAAAAAAAAAAAAAAAAAAAGAGCTAGGAAAACAGGAGGAATTGCCAGTGCTTACAGTCTACATTTTAAAGGTAAATATACAAATGTCTAGTTAAGTGGCTATTCAAAGTCACAAAATATTCAGCAAAGTCAGGGTCTGGCTGTCAATATTTTAAGCCCCCACCTGTTCCAAGATATTTGATTACACTGTGAACCCCAAGACCATGTTAATAAAATCAACCTTGGCTCAGAGCGCAGAGCCAGCAACTAGTTGACAGGAATTAGCCATAGAGAGTCTGGAGGAGCCAAGAAGACAGATAGAGAGATGCACAGGAAGAAGGAGGGAGGGACTTGGAGTTTGGCAGTCTTTTTGGTTTGGGACAGCTGGAGAGATGCTTCTCTTGCTGGGTCTCCAGCCAAAAAAAAAAGTTCAGCTGGTTGCTCCTCAGCCTCTCTGAGCTAGCAGGTTTTCACCCCAACATCTGACTCCCCAGCCTTTATTGATAAATAGAACAATAGAGACTTAGTTAAAAACTATATTTGGTGGCAGTTGAGGATCACTGACTGTGGAGGTAGAGGGTGGGGGGAATGAAGATGTAGTTAAAATATCAGTAGCTTCCGGGGTAGTCACTAAGCTGATGGAAAAAAACAACACACACCCACCTCTCATGCACACATGCAGTGTGGCCCAGACTAGCCTTGACTTTGTGACCCTCCTGCCTCTATATCCCAATCATGAGATTATGGGCATGTGTCACACCAGGCTTACACTATTTCTTGTGTCCAACAAGACTCCCTGAGTGAAAGCTTTCCAACCTCCCTTTGTTTAAGGACTGGTGTCAGTATTCCCTGTCTCAACACCATCCTGACTTGCCATATACAACAACTTAGTTCTGTCTTTTCCTGAAAGCAGCAGCCTTCCAGAACCTTACCATCCAACGTTCACTTCAACGTGAGCATCCAAGATGGCAACCACATCAGCTGTAGCAGCTTCCAGGCCAGTGTTGCGGGCTTGAGCAAGACCTCTTCTCTTTGTGTGCCTTATAAGTTTCAGTAGGACTGGATAGCTCTGGTTGTAAAGCATAATAGCCTCATCCAATCTTCTCTTCAGTTCTCCTACCAACCAGACACATAGAGACACTGAGTGAAAAAATGAATGTGATGCAGAAATTTTACATTGTCCTGTAATAGCGTGTGGGGGATGCCACTGTAAGGTGAGCAACTCCAGAGCCTTGGCTGATAATGTAGATAACATTTGCCCAGCACTTTCCCTCCAGACAATTACCATTTCTCATTTCCTTTCCCTGCCCTTGAATCTCCCTGCTTAGGAGATGTAAAGCACTGGCCAAAAGTACATCTTACATACCCACAAACTCATAGGCAAAGAAACAGGGCAGGTACTTAAAGTTGTAGCACTGGTGGACAGTTTGCAGAGACATCCTGGGGAACCACCACAGCTTAACTGCAAGGCTTCCTAGAGAACCCGAATAAGCAGCTTTGCTTTGTTTTAGACATCCCTGGGTGTTCTGATTACGTCACAATGGGTACAAATGCTCAGACCGATCTATGCCAGCATCTAGATGAATCTAGCTGAGGAGTTTATTCTCAATATTATGCAAGCAAGACTCACTCTTCCCAGACTGTTTACAGTGGTTTTTTCCTTCCCCCATCCCCTCTCTTTTTGTAAAGCCTGTCTCTGCCTTTGTTAACTCAGGCTACCAGTTGCCTTCTTTGCATATTTGAAAGCAGCTTCAGCTTTTATGCAAATCACTAAGTAGTATGCAAAATAGCTAATCAAATGACCCAGTTATCCACTGATGACGAACGTTTTTTTGGCTTGGTTGGTTTTTGAGACAATCTTACTCTGTAATCTAGACTAGCCTCACACTCAAAGTAATCCTCCTTCCTTAGCCTCCTAAGGGCTGGTACTACAGGCATCACTGATAATATTAATTCACTTAATCATTTATAGAACCCTGTGAATGATAGCACTAACATATTCCCACTTTACAGATGAAGGGAAACTTAGGCATGGGAAGAGAAGAAACTTTCCAAATCACACGTCCATTTAGTGGCACAGCTGTACTGTCTTTAACCACACACTGGCTCAAGAACCATGTGCACAGTTGCCTGATTTCATTAAGCTCCCCACCCCCACCACCAGCATCTCCTCTCTCCTTACATCCAAGGGATGGAATTCTTGTTGGTTCCTCTCTCAAAAGATGAATATATTTGTGAAGTCTCGGGTAGCCAGCTCCTAAAATCAACACTTACATGGCTATGGCACTAAAATCAGCCTGGTCTTAGTTTTCATTTATCTTTTCTTTATTTATTTGCCTATTTATTCTGTAGTGGGGTTGCACACATACCACCGCACACATGTGGAAGACAGGGAACATCCCACAAAACCAGTTCATTCCTTCTACTGTGTAGTTCCTGGGGAATTAATTCAGGTCATCCAGTCTGAAAGCAATCCACTTCATCTGCTGAGCCGTCTTGCGGGCTCTGGCCTCATTTTGTAACATTCCCGCCATACATGCACAGTGGCATGTGCATGCCCATACCCCCTCACACCATAACAATAAATAGGATAAGTTAACAAAAATGTAATCTGATTCCAGGCCCAAGAGAGAATGATGTGTCCCATGATGGTGGCAGTTAGGATAACAGGAAGCTTTGTCTGGTGTTTCTTCATGAATCTGCCTTCCTAAGTGATCTTGTTTGTACTCTCAGTGCTACTGCCCACTACAGAGAGTCTTGAACTAAGTCTTATCTTCCCACCATGCAGCATGGGCTTATAGAATTGTTGTGTTCGTGGGAAGAAGGTGGATCTTTTGAGGTCTTCCTTCTCGACCCCTGCATCAGTTCCACGAAGAAGCTGAATCCCAGAGATAGTGAGAGGTCTTGTCTAAGGTCACCTCAGACAGCACCAAGTGGGTCCTGGCCTTCAGCTGTCCAGGGTACATGTCTAGATCTCCTTTTTCTTACCATCAGAACCAGACTACAAGTTGGTACCCATCTCCATGACCAGAAACGAATGAAACTAATTCTCATTCATGATTTCCAGTGAAATTCTGCTCTATCAATTTTATCTTCTCCCTTCTCATTGAATTAATTACACTGGTAGAATGCGAATGTGTGTAAATGAAGAGAAGTATTTTTTCAGAGGCTGAGTTTCTCAGCCTCACCTCCTCTCTTTCTCTCCTTGCAATGACCTTCAGACTCAATAATTCTTCTCATCTCTTTCATCCTTAAAGATGCCCAGCAAGAGAACAAATGTCTACTACTTCCTAAGTTCACACGGTTTGAAAATCTTTCCTTATCATTAGCCCAAATCTCTGATTCTACAATTTAATCCTAGTTTCTTTTTATTCAATGTCCAAAAGTGGTAGAACTAAGAAAAAAATCATGTTAGCTATCCTTTTTAAGATGGTTCTAATAAACAACCACATTTTGCACACAAAGAAAGTGAATCATGGAGATGCTACAATTCTTAAGGGTCTATCTCTTAGGGGAGGGAGCCAGGGTTATCAGTTTAGAAGGCAAAGATCAGATGCACCCCAGTAACAAAACTGGAGAGAAAGGACAGGGCAGCAAGGCAATCTAAGCTACACCTTTATGGTTGCCTAGGATGCAGGAAACCACAAACTCCATCCTCAGTATTGCATGAACTCAATATAGTGGTATATGTCTGTCATCCCAGCACTTGAAAGGGGAAACAGTGTCACCCTTGACTGTATAGTGAGCTTTAGACCAGCCTGGGTTACATGAAGCCATGTCTAAATTTAAAAAAAAAAGGAAGGAAAGAAAGAAAGAGAGAAAGAGAAAGTCTACAATCTGCCTCTTCCCCATGTGTCCTACTTAGGTAGGCTAGACCTGGGGCTGGGTGGCCAGGAGACAAAATTTGCTGCCATTGAGAGTAATCCCAGGTCCCTAAGCTTTCTCTCCTCCAGGCTTCCTTACCTGATAAATTTGGTTCTTGTGTTATAAGGGAAGGTTATGAATCCCTTCTTGGGGTCTGAGGGCCTGCTTGGGGTCTCATGCACCTCAACCCTCAGGTCTCCACCATAGTGTACACTTAGGGCATAGGTAATTTTGGAGTCACATGGTTCTGCACCTGACCCCAAATCCACACTGACAGGCCACACAGTTGGGACACCCTGTGCTTTTCCTGTGTCTTACTTATGCATTTGAGATGATGAACTGTACTCCAGGCATCGTGAAATTTAAATGTGTCCAGCACACAGAGACCCTCCCCAAATTATCCTTTACTTTCCCCTCTGAGAGACGCTCACCATGTCCCAAACTCCCAAGTGACAACCTCTTTCCTGCCAAGCTCAGATGACCAATGGTAATCCTGCTTGCTTATCCTTCCCTCAGGCTCCTCACCGTGGGAGCTAAAGTCATCCACCAGGATGATCTCCTTCAGCAGCCGAGGAGGGGTCTGGTTGATGATGCTGGTGATAGCTCTCTGGATGACGGACAGAGCTTCATTCAGGAAGATGAGGATGACACTGAGGGATGGGAGCTGAGCAGGATATGTCTTCTGAAGACACCTGTAAGACATCATTCTTTGTAACACATTATTCTTTAGTTATTTAAGCATTGCTGTCCAGTCTTCCTTTTCAGTATCTATGGTATTCTATTTATCAACTCACTAAACCCCAAACTGAACGGGTGAAGGAAAATCTCAAGTCTTTGTCCAAGAAGCCAAAAGGTTTTTTTTTTTAACTATTTGTCCAAAATTTTTCTGCTTACACAGAGGCAACCCATCTCCTTTACATTCATTTACAGACATGTTGTACAGCAGATGCCTAGAATTTAGTTATCTGTGCAACTATGGCTTTATATCTATTGACCAAGCCCTCATTTTAAAAACAATTATTGAGAAATAATTTACATGCAATAGAATTCACCTGTTTAAAAGCATGTAATCCCCTAACTTTGTCAGTCACAGAGTGGAGTAATGGTTAGCATTAATTTTAGTGGGGAGGGGATGTATGTGTATGTCAGAGGTCAATGTCAAGTGCCTTCCTCAATTGCTTTCAACCTTATTTTGTTGGTATGGGAATTCTCACTAAACATGAATCTTTACAATTGGGCTAAGCTGGATGGCCATGGAAATTCCATCTACACCCACCTGCTGCCAGCACTGGGTGACAGATGTGCTGGGGCTCTGAACCCAAGGCTCTGAACCCGGACTTTGTGAAGCAAGCACTTCACTCACCACACCATCTCCCCAGCCTCTCATTTTAGAAAGTTTTATCATGTATAAAGAAAGCCTAAAATATTAGCAACTATTTGCTATTTCTCCCCAACCCATCTGTCCATGTCCCCTCAGCCATAGGCATACACTGATTGAATTTCTGTTTTTATAGACTTACCTGTCCTGGAGCTTTCATGTAAGTAAAAACAAGTTACGTGTTCTCCTGAGCATAACATTGTCATCAGTGCTGCAGCAGGTACCAATGGCTTTCCTATTGTGGTCAATAACATTGCATTGAAGAGATCTAGCATATACTGCTTATCCATTTGCCAGCAGATAAATATCAAAGATATTCAGGGTATTTTTGCTTTGGGGGCAATTATGAACAGTAATTAGAGGAACATTCTTAAGCAAGCTTCTTTTTTAAATTATTTATTTGTATTTTATGTGTATAGATGTTTGCCTACATATATGTATGTGCACCATACGCACGTAGTGCCTGTGGAGGCCAGAAGATGGCATCAGATCCTCTGGAAATGGAGTTACAAATGTGCCTCAGTATAAGTCTGAGAACAAAACCTGGGTCCTGCTTTGCAAGAGCAGCAAATACTCTTTACTGCTGAGCCATCTGTCCAGCCCTTGAGCAAGCTTCTTTACTAGCATGCTTTCATTTCTTTTATATAAAATGATATGCCACATGAAAGTGTTTCAGTCTATGACAGACCACATATACAAACATGGTTCCTATAACATTATGTTGCCCAATGATGTCTCAGCTGTCTTAGTTGTGTAAACACACTCTATAATGTTTGTACTATGACAAAAATGACTTAATGTCACATTCCCCCAAACTCAGCCTATCATTAGGTGACACATGACTTTAGAGTCTCCAAAGCAAATTGGGAATGTGGAAGTTGGAGGGGTGAGTATAAAGATTTTAATGGCACAATCTAAAGGAATTATGACATATGACTTTTCTTTTGAAGCCTAACATCCTAGAATTGACCTGGATCAGAGTGGCTTACTGTTTACACTATTCGGAAGTTGGGATAATGGCTTGAGTGAAAGCGTGCTTCAGTTTAACTTTGATGGATCTATGAGTAGGCTGAGGAATGGCTATCAGCCTTTCTCATGCTCATCTGATTCTTCCTATGGGTCCAGCCCAGTGCTAGCACACAGCTATGATTAGTCCACAGGCAGGAATGTGATCCCAGGAGGCTCTTTTTGGCTGTGTCTTCTCAGCTTCTGTTAGATTTCTGAATGTTCCACCCTCACGCAGGTCACTACCTATAACATGAGCTGTGAGCATCCTCTTAAATATTCTCCAAGAATGCATGGTTAGCGGGGAGTGTGGTGCACGCTTTTAATCCCAGCCCTAGGGAAGCAAAGTCAACGGGCTCTCTATCAGTTCCAGGACAGAGCTACATAGTGAGACCCCGACTTAAAAACTGTTCCAAATAAGGCCAGTCCCTTAAAAAGAGCAGGGAAGGTTTTCACCCCGAATTTCATCCTGGATAGAGCTTCTGCATTGGTCCTCAGGGGCTAAGGGTACAGACATCAGCTCACTTGCCCTGAGCCAGTGGTATACTGTTCTGCAGGCAGACACAAAGCACAGGAAGGTGGTAGGAAGGAGGCAGCAGCCCCTGGGTTTCCTGACTGCAGCATTCTAGTGTAGAACTTCCTCTGTGTAAGCGAACTGGGGAAGGGACAGCTAGAACCAGGATTCTTGGTCTGAGGCAGGTGGAGTTGAAACTCTACTGTCAGAAACCCTACCGTGAGGTGGAGGGTGTCAGTAGATAGAGGATGAGGTGGAGCTGAGGAGGGTGGGAGTCCAGGGTGGCTTCAGCCACCTCCATAGGTAGAAGACTTGCATCTCAGTGATGGGGAGGGGGAAGGTGTAAAGTGTTTTTAGTTGGCTTGCCCTTGCCAGGGATGAAACTATAGCCCTGTGGGAAATGCAGTAGCAAGGGCCCCCTTGACCACTCCTACCCAGAGTAGAGAACTTGGCATAGAAGAATATCATTCTCCAGAACTGGGGGTGTGGTAGAGGGAGCAAGCAATGGCTCATATGCCACAGACTCCTACTGAGCCTTGTTGAGATTTAGAAAATGTTCTTGCCAGGATGATTCTCCATTTGCTGTGTATCCTCGAGATGATTTCTGAAAATGTTGCCTGGTGTATATCGTTTTCTCCAGTCAGAGGGTTGTTTTGTTAGAGGGGAAAGATGTTTCAGCATTCTGCCACTCTGGAAGGAAATCTCAATCCACACTTAAAAGAAAAATGAAAGTGGTTGTCGGTTTCTTTTTAAGTAGCCACATTCACGGAGCCTCTGATTGTATTAAGAACTTTTTTCACTGGTGTGACCAAGTGGGGGCAGCTTAAGAGAAGGAGGTTCTAGAGGGTGCAGTCCATCGTGGGAGGCAGCTTAAGGGAGGAAGGTTCTAGAGGTGCAGTCCATCGTGGGAGGCAGCTTAAGGGAGGGTTCTAGAGGGTGCAGTCCATCATGGGAGGCAGCTTAAGGGAGGAAGGTTCTAGAGGTGCAGTCCATCAGTCCATTGTGGGAGGGAAGGCCAGACAGCAGGGACAAGTGACTGGGACCCCCACATGCACATATCAGGAAGAGGGGACTACTGACACTGCTGGCTTCCTCCCCCTTTTTACTCAGTCCTGGAAACCAGCTCAGGGAGGGAGGGAGGGAGGGAGGGAGGGAAGGAGGGAGGAAAGAAAAGAGGGAGGGAGGGAGGAAAGAAAAGAGGGAGGGAGGGAGGGAAGGAGGGAAGGAGGGAAGGAGGGAGGAAAGGAAGGAGGGAGGGAGGGAGGAAAGGAAGGAGGGAGGGAGGGAAGTTGCAATTCACTAACCAAAAAAAAGTGTCCAAACAGACACTTCTGAAAGAAAAAAAAGACATGCAAATGGATAAGCACATAAAAAGATGTTCATCATTAGGCCTCAAAAAATTTTAATTAATTAATTAATTAAAACACAATGAGATCCCATCTTACAACCAACAAAGTAACTGGTCAAACACACACACACACACACACACACACACACACACACACACACACACTAACACTAACACATGTTGGAGACTATTCAGACAAATTAAGACTCTTGGAGCTGGGGTTGCACTTCAGAGGTGTCATACTTGCTTACATTCACAAGACCCTGGGTTCAACCACAGCACCAGACCTGGCTTCTGCCAGGCAGGGTGGGCCATCTCTGTGATCACAGCACGTGGGAGGCAGAGATCTATGTAGCCCAGAACTCAAACTCCTTGAATTCCTGATCCCCCCTCAAAAATAAAAAAACAAGCAACACAAAAATTGCTCAGCACTGCTGGACAGAACACAAACTAATTATTCGGCCTTTTAGGAAATAGTCAGGTAGACTCTCCCAAGGTTAAATACAGGGTTCCATATGTCCTAGCAACTCCACTACAGGCATCCACAAAATGAAGACATTTGTTCTCGTACAAACTTGCACATGAAACAACCCTTCTTTGAGAAGCCCACACCCACACTTCTGGTATGTTTCATTTCCTTCTGAGAACCTCTCTCTCCCTTCACTTTTGTGGTTATCTATTAGCATGTCTGTAACAAACCCCAACTCAGCTTCATTAAAAAAGCAAAACACAACATTATTCACAGTTGCCCAGACCTGGAAACAATGAAATGGTCATTAGCTAATGACTAAAAGCAAAATGCCACATATCAATATAAAGGGGAAGTATTGGTGCATGCTATTAGCTATTACATGGATGGTACTTCAGACATATTATAAAAAATGAAAAAAGACACACACACACACACACACACACACACACACACACACCCATATACATGATTCTATCCTAAGAAAAGTCCAGACCAGGAAATCCATAGGGATGAGGAAGCTTGTAAACGGTAAAATGGACCATGAAGAGCACAGGGTTTCTTTATGAGATGATCAAAATGTTTTAAGACTGTGTGGCTCATGCACAACTCTGAACATATTAAGAACCATTGCTGGACACAGTGACTCATACCTGTAATACTAGCATGCTAATGGTAAGGGGATCTCCAAAAGTCGGAGATCAGCCTTGACTATATAATGAGATCTGTTTCAGTCAATTTATTAATTAGAATAGAAACCATTCATTTTTGTTTCTTTGTTTTGTTTTTTGTTTGTTTTTCAAGACAGGGTTTCTCCAAAGCTACACAGAAACCATTCATCTTTACCTGTGAACAAAGCTGTACCAGGAATGATGGTAGACACCTGCAATCCCAGCACACAGAGGGCTAAGATGAGAAGATCAGGAGGTCAAAGGCATCCTCAGCCACATAGAATCTGTGGTCAGCCTGGGCTACGTAAGACCATGTCTCAAAAAAACAAAAAGCTTGAGTAGTTTTTGTTTATTTGTTTTGGTATTTTGTTTTGTTTTGGTGTGTGTGTGTGTGTGTGTGTGTGTGTGTGTGTGTGTGTGTGTGTATGAGGGGAGGGCAGAAAGAGCTAGAGCAATGGAGAAGGAAACTGGGAGGAAGGCTTCACCCAGGAAGGAAACTCTATGAGATTCAGTGAGGAACAGGATCCAAACAGAGAACTGAGGAAAAGCCAGAGCAGGAAGCTGAGTGAGGGGAAACTGAGTCAAGCCCTCATTCTACTCTAGGGTTTGGGGGAGAGGATCAGCCCCACTATGTGGGATCTCTTCCTGCATGCCCTCTCCCTCTCTCCAGGGAGCTAGAGCATTTGAATTAGTCCATTATCTTCTCTGATAACGCCGTCATAAAATGAATTAAAAACAAGAACCCAGCTAGGCATGGTGGGAGGGCACACTGTATTTGAAGCACTCAGAAGGCTGAGGCAAGTGAGTTTCTAGTCTGAGGCCAGCCCTGGTGACATGCTGAGAACTTACCTCAAAACAACAAAACTAAACTAAATACGGCAAGAGAAAGGTCTGCTCATCCCCTTCCCCCACAGTTGGGGATGAACTCCCCCCACCCATCTTTCTACCCCTTTACTGGCAGGGCTTCCGAAGTTCATCACCAAACTACACTGAGGTCTGGCAAAGCCACCCCTGGTCCAGATCACCTGGCATGGCGGGTGTCAGGGATGCTTCTGTTAAAAGGCAACTGGTTGCTGAGGAACGCGTTGTAACCGAATTTCAGGAACAAGTAATGAGCCTCTTTCTGACGAGCCTGGGAGAGTCCCTTCCCCCACTGCGGGAAGAATTTCTTGGGTGCCAACCTGGCTTTCACTCCTTTCCAACCAGGGTGGAATTCAGCATTTCCCTGTCCCACATGGCTTTGTTGCTTCATAGTCGATTTCAGACTTTTTCCTGAAAATAAAGAGGATGGGAGAGGTGTGAAAACATTTCAGCCAATCCTTAGAAAGCTGGACACTGCTTTCCAACCTAACTTCCTCTGGACCGTTTTCTCTCTGCTACAGCTTGCACCTCAAATGTTCCTGCAAGAGACTCAGAGTCTGAGGCTTGGTCCTCTTCCCCAGTGCCATGAGGAGGGTAGAGAAGTTAAGAGATAGGCCTAGTTAAGAGTCTTCCAATCATGTGGGGGCTGCCCTTCAAAGGGGACACCGGAAACCCGGCCAGTGTTTTCTTTGCTTCTCACTTCCATGCAGTGATCTGCTTCCTCCACGGCACCACGCCATGATGTCTGCTTCCTCTCAGGCTCAAAGCAACCGGGCCAAGCAGCATTGCCGATCAACCATGCGCTAGACTTCCAAAGTGTTGAACACATGGAAACCTTTTCTTTTTATAAGCAGATCAGCTCAGGAATCTGTTACACTATAGGAAGTTGACTGGCATAGTCTCCAAATGTTAGACCTTACAAACTCTTGTCCCAGAGAAGATGATTGGTAAAGAGTCCTTGTCAGAGCTGTGCAAGGCTGCTCTAGCAAGACATAGCTCTCTCTTCGGCACCATCAAAACCCACCCACACCTCACCCTAGGGCTCCTTTAGGAGCTGACTTTGATCTCAGAAATGATTTATAATAAGATAATATTTCTCAGAATGAGACCTAAGAGTCCCAAAAGAAATGTCAGCTATGCGTTTTCGTGTGTGTGTGTGTGTGTGTGTGTGTGTGTGTGTGTGTGTGTGTGTATGTCTTAATGTAGATATCCCCCAAATCTACCAAATCAGAGTCTCAGGGCCAGGTGAGTGTACAGACAGAAGATACTAGAATCTTCATTTGCTTTGCAAACATCACACTATTAGTAGCTAGCAAAGACATTTTAGAGTGTCACACTGGCCACCCATCCCGTCACATCTCACACGGTTGATAGACCAGGAACTTCTAAGCTATGGACAAACCAGGCCTACATTTCAGTTTGTTTGATTACAAGATTGTCTTCAGGCGCTCACAAAAAATGCAGGATCCCAGGCCTTCCCTAGACACACTGATCCCCTGGGTCTGGGATAGAGTATAGAAGCTGTTTAACTGGTTTAGCTTGGTTTGTTTTCCACAGTTGCTCCTGATGGAGCTAATAGCCACATTCATTTGAGAATCATCTTAACTCAAAATAATGACCAGATGGTGATAGATACAGGTAGAGGAATCCCATGCAGAGGCGGCCTAAAGGGTCCAGTAGACCAATAGGAGCAATGATGCTTCCCATTCAGAAAGTGGCCTGCAGACATTACTGCTTCCCTCTACCCCTATTGACTTCTCCTTGACAACCCTGTGAGATTGATTTATGCTGCAAAATGGAGTCTTAACATAGGCGCTTTGAAGGCTCTCAAACTGAATCAAGAGAGGGAGACAGACAGACAGACAGACAGACCTTCTGGCATTAGACCCCACAATGGTGATGAAGGCTTCCCACCACAGAACCACATGCCCTTCCTCCAACCCACTTTAAATTCCAACCAGACTGAGAGGACCCCTTTACCCCATCCAGAATCTCCTTGCATGTTAGACAAAGGTGTAGTTCTTCTGGATGATTGCAGACCAGGCTTACCAGCCTGGCAAGGGACCACCCCACTGCATGGCTCCTCCGAGACACAAGCCCATCCCATGCACAGCACGTGGCTTGTTGAGCAGAACATGTGTGTGAGTACAGAGGCATGAACAGCCCTCCAAGATGGACATAAGGAAGGCTACAACTGGGAGGCAAATGTGTGCAGGGGATGAGATAAGATTGGTGTGGTGATATTGTGTCTCCCAATATATTGTACAACCTAATAAACTTATCTGGGGTCAGAGGACAGAACAGCCACTAGACAGACATAGAGGCCAGAAAATGGTAGCACACATACACCTTTAATCCTAGCATTCAAGAGGCAGAGATCCATCCGGATCTCTGTGAGTTCAAAGCTACACTAGAAACAGCCAGACATGGTGACATAGGCCTTTAATCCCAGGAAGTGATGGCAGGAAGCAGAAAGGTATATAAGGCCTGAGGACCAGGAACTAGAGCTGTTAAGCTTTTAGCTTTTAGCAGCAGTTCAGCTGAGATCCATTCAGGTGAGGACTCAGAGGCTTCCAGTTTGAGGAAACGGGATCAGCTGAGGAACTGGTGAGGTGAGGATGTGGCTTGTTCCATTTCTCTGATCTTTCAGCATTCACCCCAATACAGATTGGCCCAAGGAGAAGGAAAAAAGATTGAGAGGTGCTCAAGATAAAAGGGGGATGAGAAAAGCAAACTTGGGGAGAAAATAGCGTTTGGTCTTTCAAAGGAGACTGTGCAAACGTCCCAGATATTTATTTGCTCAGGTGGGAGAGAAAAGTGAGAGCTTGGTGCAGAGTATTGCACTCAAATTCCACTATTATTCATACTGTTTTTTATGTAGCAAGGATTCTAATTGGTTTTAATAATAAAAACCTGGAGCCAGATATTGGGGGAAATTCTGAAAGATCAGAGAGGCAAAGAAACAAGCCACAGACACCAATATCTGGCTACAGGTTTTCAAGACCAATTAGGATTCAAGCTACAGTTTTATACCAAGCATGTGCTCACACAATGGTGCTTGTTTCCCCTGGCCCCAAAACCTGTCTCTGAATCTTTTTATTTGGTTAATGTATGTGTGTGTCTTTGAGAACACACATGTGCCACCCTTCTCCTTCACTCTGAATGATGATAAATGCTCATGTCTCAATTTATTTATTTGCTTGTTTGTGTGTTTATAGGGAGAGCCTCCTGTAGCCCTGGATGATCTCCACCACTAACCCATTCTTGTCTGGGCTCCAGTCTCACCGTGTAATGGTGGTATGACAAGTTCTTAAAATTGTGTGAAATCTTTCCCAAGTTCCCTCTCTGGCTGACACCTTTTCCATCTCCCAGCATGAGATTCCTGGGGAAATTCCCTTCTCTTTCGAGTCCATTGTTCCAACAGTGTGATTGTCAGGTTGAAGACTTGGCCTCTCCCTTGATTTTTCCCTCCATGCCCTTTTTTCTTAAGTTCCTAAAGCTCCGTCAGCCTGCACACCCTAAGATTTCCCCTCCCAGTGGGTGTAGAACTTACTTGAGGGGTGCCCATCCTTCTTCAGGTGCAAGGGTCTCTGGGCCACAGCAGCCCCCTCCTTGTGGAGGCTGCCCACAACCAAACTCTTTATGGTCCCCTTGGTGTGAAACACCTCCAGCAAAATGTTGGCTGCTACCAGAGTGAGCACAGCACAGAGGACCTTGGAGCAGCTCCTCCGCCAGAGCCTCATCATGAGCCTGGGGAGCCTTGCTCCCTTCGGGCAGAGACTGTAAAAACCAGGAGCAGAGCCCACCAGCCAGGCTGTGTGTCTCAGGTGGATGGAAGCCTCACAGATGACACTCTACCTGCTAAGCCTGATGTTCTCTGGCTGGGAAAGCTGTCACAAGCTGCCTGCCTTGTCTCTAAAGAGTGTCAGGCATGGGCAATGGACCAGGGCAGTCACCCAACAATCATGAGATCACTTAGATACACTTGGCATTGCCTCAGAAGTCAGGGACATGCCTCTGGCTCCTGTAACTACCTCAGACTGCCCAGGGGAAAACCTTTCTTCCACTGGATTTTGGGGTTCTGCCTATCATGTGCAAGGATTAGGTAGTGAGCTATAACGTCTGGTTAATGTTTTGCTCGTCACCGTCTCTTCCTGTGGAATAACAAGTAAGGGCTGGTCTAGGGTGGGGGGAGCCCAGAAGAGAAGGAGGATATGAAAAAGAACTGTTGCATGAATCCAATTGGTCTTATAATAAAAACTCAGAGCCAGATATCGGGGTAAATGCGGAAAAATCAGAGGAAACAAGCCACAGCCACTTCTCACCTCGCAAACTCCTCAGCCGAAAGGGGAAGATCCTGTCTCCTCGAATCTTCAGACTGAATGCCCCTGAGTCCTCAGCCTAAAGGACTGAGTTTCTGTCTCTTCTCACCTTATAGGCCTTTCTCTGCCCAGCCGTATCACTTCCTGTCTCAAACTCCCTGGTGCTGGGATTAAAGGCGTGTGTGCCTCCCAAGTACTGGGAGTAAAAGCATGAGATCCCAAGTGCTGGGACTAAAGGTGTGTGTCACCACTGCCTTGCCTCTATGTTTAATCTAGTGGCTGGCTTTGTCCTCTGATCTTCAGGCAAATTTTATTTGTTAGAGTGCAAACAAAATATCCCCACAAGGAACCCATGAAGCAGGGAGAGCCACAATGGCTGCCTGTTCCTATGCAACTTCAGGTCAATGAACACAGCAGGTGTGCAATGAACGCTTCTTCAGCTCATTTCAGGAGAAGCTTCAGTCCCTGATGGATCCCCAGGTGGCTCCTGTAAGCAGGTGCAGTGAGCTGGAGGTGGCCCCGGGGTGAGCCTCAGGGTGTCCGTCCTCCGTCCAACCCTGGAGTCTGGAGTTCTCCTCCACTTCAGTTCTTTAACTCCTTCGCCTCCACACCCCACACTTCCCATGTTTGAGACAACTCACCCAATTATCACTATAAATTCACCATCTAAAACTGTCCTCCAGGTCAGTAGTGTAAAATCCTCAGTCTGGTGTTGGTCCCCTGCACACTCTGTTCTCCATCGATGGGAAGCATGGCCACTTCCCACTTGTAAGTTCCAGTCAAACAAATCAAAAACGCATAACCCCTCTCATTTCTAGGATGAGCTGAGGTGGGCACATGGCTATTTCTTCCTAATCACTAAGGGCAACTAAACCCTGTGTATAGCCAGGCACAAGAAGAGGAAGAGGAAAAGGGTGGGGGGTAGAGGGGGAGGAAGAGGGAGGAGCCGAGAACCCCTTATCTGTGGGAGCCCGTTTTCAGGTTCCTCATGGTTTTACCCAGCAGGTCCTCATAGAGAGGATGATTAGGACCACGGGCCTGAATGCAGGTGTCTGAGATGGTCTACACTTGGCTGTGCTGGGGGGCGGTCATTTGCTCCACCCCTTGGCATCTCTATAAATACCCTGGGGCAGAGACAGTCAGGGCCCGTTGGAATAGGTTCCAGGCCCTCTCCAGGCTATCCTGTATTTTCTATCTGTTTATCTCCACAATCTAAATCCTTCTATCTAATATTTCCTCCTACTGCTCGAACTCAAGAAAACTCTGGGGAACTGTGGGGTTGGTGGGTAAACGCCCTGCACATATCCAGCAAAAATATCTCCAGGAATGAAGGAGAAATTAAGACAAGAAAAGCCATCACCTTGAAAAAAAGATAAATACAAAAGTTTCCCCAAAAGATGCAACAAGGAAAGAAGGAATCTATGAACAGCAGAGGGGAAAAGGGACAAGCAGAAACTGAAAACGTGAGCCAATAAAAGCACTTCCCTTCTGCTGCTTGAGTGTTCTAAGTTAAGTTTGATGTACTTGTGAGTTGGAGACAGGCCAATCAGATGTTTAACGTCATCTTTAGCTACATAGTTCAAGGCCTGCCTGGGCTAGGTGAGGCCATGCCTTAAGAAAACAACAAATTAAATAAATAAATAATATCACATTGCCTGATGTGGCTCTCAAAGGATGCAGATGAACTATTTAGGGCAATTAAACACGGGTCGGGTAGATTGACTTATAGGGTTTCTACTTGTCACCTGAACTGGCAAATTGAAGAAGCCAGTAGTCAGTCATCGATGAGTTGTATGCATATGCTGTTGACAGATTCATGAAGTATCTTGATTGCCGGGTTGGTCACTGGAATCTGTAGGTGATAAAATCACACACACACACATACACACACACATACACACACACACACACACACACACACACACATACACACACACATACATACACATATATCCAGTATCTGTGTCAGTGTTAATAGTTGTAAAACTATATTCATTGGGTTGGCAAGTAAAGGCACCTGCCACCAAATCTTATAACCCAGAATGAATAACCGGAACCTACATGATGGAAGGAGAGAATCGGTTCTCACGGGTTGTCCTTGGACCTCCATGCACTGTGGCGTGGGCACACACATATACACACACACTGCAGAAAACACGGTAATAGGAGACCAAAATACGTCACACTATCTTTGCAAAATTTTATGATCCTCTCTATACCTCAAATTTTAAAAATTATTTCAGAAAGCAAGATTTGTCCTCTGCACAAACTGACCACTGAGTCATGTAAGAATATAATTTTCTAAAATTACAAACCCTTTACTAAAAGTACACAACCAAACATATGCTGATTACCCCTGGAGGTGGTGGGTGCTGGCAAGCTGAGGAATGGAGGTGGGAAAGAGAATGGCATTCACAGGACAATATGATCATTTTTTATCTTGTGCATGAATTATATATGAATAACAGAAAGAATTGATAGAAATTACTTAGAGCAGGAATTGCTTGTGGCCTCTGCAGTAGTTCAAGTTCACCTGGCTAGAACGATGAGCACATGTTTCTTTCTCTCACTCTTTTTTTTATTAAGAAAAATTTTGCATTCATTTTACACACCAATCAGAGATCCCCCTCTTCCTTCCTCCCACTCCCCCAGCCTCCCCCTCCCCACCCACCAATACTACCTCCCCCAAAGAAGGCAAGGCCTCCCATGGGGAGGCACATCCAGTAGAGGCAAGTCCAAGCCCTTCCCCCTGCCTCAATGCTGCACAAGGTGTCCCATCATAGGTAGTGGGCTCCAAAAAGCCCACTCATGCACCAGGGATGGATTTTGATCCTATCATTAGGGGGGGCCCCAAGCAGATCAGGCTACACAACTGTCTCACCATGCAGAGGGCCTAGTCCAGTCCCATGCAGGCTCCACAGCCATTGATCCAACTTTCATGAGTTCCCACCAGCTTGGTTTGGTTTTCTCTGTAGGTTTCTCTATCATGATCCCAATGCACCTGCTCAAAGAATCCCTCTTCTCTCTTTTTGACTGGACTCCTGGAGCTCTGCCTGGTGTTTGGCTGTGGATCTCTGCATCTGCTTCCACCAGTCACTGGAGGGAAGCTCTGTGATGACAGTTAGGGTATTCACTAGTCTGATCACTGGGGTAAGCCAGCTCAGTTTGGAAATCAGTATGGCAGTTTCTCAGAAATTTGGGAATCAATCTACCTCGAGACCCAGCTATACCACTATTGGGCATATACCCAAGGAATGCTCAATCATACTACAAGGAAAAATGCTCAACTATGTTCATAGCAGCATTATTCGTAATAGCCAGAACCTGGAAACAACCTAGATACCCCTCAACTGAAGAATGGATTAAGAAAATGTAGTAATATACACAATGGAGTACTACTCACCTGAGAAAAACAATAACATCATGAAATTTGCAGGCAAATGGATGAAACTAGAAAATATCATCCTGTGTGGGGTAACCTAGACTCAGAAGGACAAACATGGTATGTACCCACTCATAAGTGGATACTAGAAATAAAGCAAAGGGTAATCAGGCTACAACCCACAACTCCAGAGAAGCTAACTAACAGGGAAGACCCAAAGAGGGACACATGGACTGCCCTGGGAAGGGGAAATAGATGAGATCTCCATGAGTAAACTGAGGATGAGGGGTGGGCAATGGAGGGTAGGGGATAGGGGGTGTGATCATAAGGGAGTGGGATGGTTGAGCTGGAACAGGGAGGGAGGGGGAAAGGAATGAAAGGGATACCATGATAGAGGGAGACATCATGGGGATAGAGAGAACCCTGGTACTAGGTAAGGTGCCAGGAATCCCCAAGAATGACCCCAGCTTGGACTACTGGAAATGGTGGAGAGGGTATCATTCTTTTTTTTTAATGGGTGTTTTGCTTTGTTTTTTTAGACAGGACCTCACATAGCCCTGGCTGACCTTGAACTCACGATGTAGCCGAGGATGACTTTGAACTTCACATCCTTCTGTCTCCAGCTCTCAAGTACTAGGATTACAGGTGTGTGCTACCACTGCCGGCACACGTGATGCTTTCTCTGTAGCCCTTGAACCTGCTGCTGTCCACAGCGAGAGTGGTGGGACTCCTCAGGAAGGAGAGGCATGGGTGGCTTTCTGACAAAACTAGGTATTCTCATATGCATCCTGTACTGCCCAGAACACTCAGGCAGGCAGGGGTTCTCCAATGCTGAGGTGGCAGGAATCACCTGAAGAACTTAGTAAAAATGCAGACTTCCAGGTTCCTTCTGAAGATTCTAACCCCCATTGGTCTGGTGTGGGATTCTGACACCTTCATATTAACAAATGCCCCATAGCAATCTCTTCCCTAGCTGTGCTCACAAATCCATGTAGACTGATTTTCATCAGTCAATGTGCTGACAAGCCTGTAAGGGCCCCATTGTGAGCCAAGGGCCACAGCGGAAAAGGGGGGCATTCTGTCCGAGTGTGTGGTATCTTCAAAGACATGCAAGTTTCAGTTGCTCCAGAAAAAAAAAAGTAAGAAAAAAAAAGAGAGAGAGAGAGAGAAATAAACCATGTGTAAGGAAAGTTACAAAGGGCAGAAGAACTCACATCATTTCATGAAGAATAAATGATCTGTGAAGACCACAATGCCATGATGGAGACTGGGATAAAACTGAGATGTTTTCACCTCATATTCATTTATAATGCATGAGCATCACCATTGCTATCACCATTATCTCTGTCTTAGGTCCTTTTCTATTGCTGCCATAAAACACCATGACAAAGGTAACTTATAAAAGAAACCAATTAACTTTGGCTTAGAGTCCATGATGAGGGGGGCAAACAAAACAAAACAAAACAAAAACAAAACAAAAAACAGCTGAGGGCTCACATCCTGACCCACAATCACTAATGAGGCAGAGAGAAAGCACTGGGAATCCCAGGAATCATTTGAAACTTTAAAGCCCAACCCCAAAGACACACCTCCTCCAATAAGGCCACACCTCCCAATCCTTCCCAAACAGTTCCACCAACTGGAAACAAGATATTCAAAATCCTATGGGAACTATTATCATTCAAATCACTACATTCACCACCATCACCGCCATCATCCCTATATGTCACAACCACAAGAGAATGACTAAATAATTTGTAGTGCTTGATTGGTTAATTATGGTCACTCCACTCCATAGATTAGATTACCACAGGCCCTGGGAAGAGAGTGCTGGGGAAAGTGGATTGTAGTTTAAGAGAGTGAGCCCATTACTCACTAGTCAAGGAAACCAAGGCAAGTTAATTCACCTCGCTGAACTTTATTTTTCTTATCTACAAAATGAGGGTTGATAAGACAGTCTGGGGCTGTGGGGGTGTAGCTCATGTTTGCCAAGCATGGGCAAGGGCCTGGCTCTGATCCCCAGTGCGATAGCAAACAAATGGACAAGCAAGCTAGGCATGATGAGTTTTTCCCTGAATTCAGGCACACATGAGGCTGAGGCAGGAGAATTGCCATAAGTTTGGGGTTATCTTGGACTACACAGTGAAACCTTGTCTCAAAACAAACAAACAAGTAAACAAACAAATCAACAGTCTTCTCTGTAATGTGGTTATGGGTTGGCAGGCAGCCTTGTAAAGGGCTCAGCATAGTCAGTAAATGTAAGATATTGTCATCACCATGGTTTTCATGTGTAAAAGGAAGAACTTTTGAAAGCTAAACTGTGATACAGAAAGCTGCTCATGGTAAAAGGCTGGCTAGGGATAAATACCTCAATGGTTGACTAAGCAGTCATGCACACGGCCTTGGGTTCCATCCCAGCACTGCACCAACTGAAAATTAAAAACAAAATTATAATCAGGGGAGATGAGGGAGGTTAGAATACGATTTGGGAACATCTGAGGTCTCTAAACGGGAGATCTGAATAATGTCACAGGCCACTAACAGCTCAAATAACGTGGTATTTTTTAATACTGTATTAAGGTATCTGTTAAAGGATTCCGAGCTATGCAAGATCTCCTTAAGTATTTCTAACCGTCCCTAGAGGTATCTCAGAACTAGTCCATACAGGCCGCATGTAGCATCACAGACTTTGACTCTGCCCACATCCCCACGTGGGCAGCCTGTCCACAGCATAGCTTCTGTGTCCTACAGGAGACCTGGGCTCGGATGCTTCCAAGGAATGTACTCAACGGATTCTTTGGGGTTTTGCTTTTTGACACACAGGGTATCAGGTAACTTGGGCTGGCCTTGAGCTTGGCATGTAATAGAAGATGATCTTGAGCTACAGAACTCCCTGTGTCTACTTTTCTAATGCTCAGTTTATAGGTGCAAGCCACTATGCCCAGCTCTTAAGTTTTGTATTTTTTTGTTGTTGTTTTGTTTTGTTTTTAGATAGGGGTTCACAGCTAGCTTAGAACTCACCTTGTAGCCCAGGCTGGCCCCAATCTTCTGACAATCCTCCGGCCTCAGCCTCCCAAATCCTGAGGTCTTTTCCATTTTTTTCATCATGCTTCTTTGTGTTGCAGTTTGGAGGTTAGCAGACAGCCTGCAAATAGCTTTCCTGTCTCAGACAGATATCTTTCCTGCTCATGACTAGTTGTCTGTATAATTATCATTGTGTTGAATTCTGTGTACGACATAGATACAATTATTTTGACAGTAGTTTTAGCCAGGAGAGGCAACTGCAGACAGAATGACCCAAAAAAGAAATCCTAAGGTAAGTACAATTGCTGAGAAAAGAATTTCCAGGTTCAAAATAGCTTCAGGATGCTCTCTCTGGCAAACATCAAGGGTCCTAGACACGTCTCCACCATGGCAACAAAAGGGAACAAATTGTTCTACAGAACTGGACTGTATCCTAACCAGATGTGTTCGCAGACATCGTGCAAATTAGGCAAGCCAATGAGGCAGGTGCAGCCAGTATGGTTGATCCATATTTAACTTTGGACAGTGGCAAGGAAACAGAACTCTGCAGTTAATGTATCAGCCCTGAGTACCTGTAAGAGAAGAAAATGGCCCAAAGAAAAACATTCATCTGGTAGACAGATCAATATAGACTACAAAATAAGGCAACAGAAGAGAACAGAACTAAAACATAGAGTTTTCATACATCTGTTTGTTTTGTTGTTGTTGTTGAGTATGTTGGTTGGGAGTTTCACCCAGACACATGGGGGAGCCTTGACCACTACCATCTGAGATGCTCCAGTACATGCAGCTGTATATGGTCATGTGACTCATTTTCACAAGCCTTTAAACTCAGTTCTCAGAGTGTTACTGGAAAGGTGAGAATTTGAAAGATTGCCTTAGCTACCACCTGTCAGTGAATAGTTTCGATTCCATCTCATTCAGGCATTCTAGGGAGACTTTCAATAATTTAAGGAGAAACTATCAGTTTGTACCAAAATTGAATGATGTACTTAGGACAAGCCAATGTGGGCTTTCAGGTAGGTAAAGGTTAGTTTGATGGGTTGGAAAGAAGGCTATCCCTGTACTGCATCACATTTAATCAGTGGATAATTATGAAGAGCCAACACGGTACTTTTTTTTTTTTTTTAATGATCTGGAGTCATCTACTTCCAGCTAAGATGCAACACCTGAGACTGGATTGATCCTCTTGTCAAAACATCAGCAAAACTACACAAAATGAATAACTGTTTTCAGGTCACAGGAAGCAGAGGAAAGTGATCTCTGAGAAGTAGGACACAAAAAGGAGTGCTCTGTCATTGCCTCAGGGGACAATTTCACAGTCTTGACTTAGATGGCAAGCCCCAAGAGAGTCCCACTGAGAGAAGAGTCAAGGAGTGAAGTTGTGATCTGCTACGACAGGGCTCGCAGTAGAAAGAACCAAAGTTAAAAGAGCTGCATAAAAGGAAGGGGCCCAGGAGTCTGCCTGCTGTCCTTCCAGATTCCTGGACAAGTGACAGGCTGAACTCGTCCTGAGGGAAACCACACAAGGTCTAGCTTAGAGCTACCATTACAGGGTTAAAAGATAATGGTAACACTAGAGGTCTTAGAGCCCCTGGTGATGACACCTGCTTCATCGATTTCTTCCTGCAGTGCTTCTGTCTCATGGGTTTCAGTGCTGTGTTATTGGGTGCACATATGCTAACTTTGTTATGCCTTCCTCAAGTAGGGACTCTTACTCTGAAGTGGCTGTCACTACCTCTAAGAAGATCCCTTTCAAAACTGTCTGAAACTCCCACTTTCTTCAGATCAGTGTTAGCATGGAATGACTTTCTCCATACTTATCCTTTCAAGCTATACATGTCCATGTTCTCATATTAAAGTGGACTTGCCACAGACAATATACAGCTGGGTCCTGGTTTAGTTCAAGTCTGATGTCTGATGATCTGTCTTTTTTCTAAATATTGGCTCAGTGTGTGTGTATGTTTGTGTGTGTGTGTGTGTGTGTGTGTGTGTGTGTGTGTGTGTGTGTAACTGTGGAGGCCAGAAAGGAGCACTGGATCCCCTGGAGCTAGGGTTACAGGTAGATCCCACTATTTTGTTCAGTAATCAAGGTCCTTTGGTTTCATTTCCTGGTTTATAAACTGCTGATTGACCCCACTGACTTTAAAGTTTGCTGATACTTGACTGGCTACATAACATTAAGGGCTTTTCAACCATTTATTTGTTTGTTTGTTTGTTTGTTTATTGTGTGTAATTGTACTTATGTACATGTCCAAGGACAACTTTAGGAAGTTGATTCTCTCTCCCACTCCCACTCCAAGTGCTTTGACTGGCTGAGCCATTTTGCAGGCCCAGCATTTTTTTCATTTAACTCTTTTAATGAGAAACATGGTAATGCAATGTTACAGGACACAGGTCCAAGACCTCGGATTTCCTGTATTCTAGACGAAATTAGGGAATAAAATGGGTTTATTTGCAGTTTGGTCCAACAGGAGAGAAAGAATCTAATCTCTCTCCTTTGTGTTTGGGTCAGTCTTACAACTACAGACATCCATGAGATAAAGGGCAGAAGACAGACTGGCCATGAAATTGGTTCTCCATTCTCTAGGGAAGGTGACTGGACTCCAGTTGTCTTCGGTGTCTCTGTTCTCAGCCTGGAGAGTGCTTTATAAATCATGCTATCATAGACAAGAGATTTTTATTTAGTCCAGGCTTGAAGAAAATGGGGCAGACATTCCATCTTAAAAAGACACACACCCCTTCCAATTTTCAAAGGAGAAAAGAATCAAAGGATCTTATGGATCACGGGAGGAAGGTCCAGTCCATTTATCTGCATGCCTGACAGGGCTGTCTACCAGTCCATTCCTTTGATAAGTGGGTGCAGGGCAGAAACCGTATGAAAAACTTCCTTGGAGGCCAGCATCAAGCGCCAATTCCCGTCTTTCTGTTCAACAAACGTGAGAAAAGATGAGAGTCCAATAGCAAATGGCAGGAATGCACGCATCTCTTTAGAACCAGAAGCAGCTTCCCTGCCCTGGCAAGGTCCCAGCCCATTTTCTCCCAACAAGACATCAGCTAACAGGAGCAGCATAAAGTACAGAGCTAAAATCTCCACATGTGGCTGTGGTGTATGCCTGTAATCCAGCTAATTGGGAGGCCGAGGCAGGCCGACTGCAGGTTTGAGGTCATACACATACATTCACACCGAAAGCCTAGTTGGTGGCTATTTTACCATACTAATTTGAAACTATTTCTCTATAAGAGAACTGTCTATCTGTTGGTAACCTTCCAAGCCAATGTGCACTATGCTAGAATTTTTGATGCTTACCTGGTGAAAGGCTGCTAACAGACTCTACAATGAGGGGCTTTTGTCCATCCCCATGTCCCCTTAATACTCTCTGTCTGTCCACCCTGCCTCAAAGTGATGGCAGCAATAAGGACTTTGGGGGCCACCTTGCAGCCTTGGAGCTGTTACTGTTGGTTGCTGGCTCCCATTGTCTGCAGGTCCTTGACATCTTATTCAAAGGACTGAAGAGCTGCAGAGACTGCAAAGTAGCAAGCAGGTTCATTCAGAAGCACAGTACTGGTAACAGAGGCAGTACAGGCCAGACATGCTGCCAGCCAGCAGTCAGCTCCTTGAGCTAAAGTACTCAAGGACATTGGTTATTGTTTGGGGCTGGTACAGGATGAGTTTGTTGCTTAGGGGTATACTGTGGGTAAATGGCAGGCTTGGATGATGAGAGCTCACTGTGCATGTCCTTTTTCATCATGCATCATGAAATTCTAATCATATGCATATCCAGTTATGCATAGGCTGAAGAGGTAGAGTCACCCAGCAGAGACTATTTGACTTTCTGTGCTTGCACCCAAACTAGCTCGTCAGACCAGCCTCCTGTTCCCAGCTCCTAGCCATGGTCTGACCATACCGAAATGGAAAGTGGTCATAAAAGGAGTCACCAAGGGAGTTTAGGGAACATGCTTGGAGTAGGGTGTGTATGTGGCTCAATGCAAGGTCCTAAGTTGCTAGGTGCACTGTCAGATGAGTGTGGACAAAGCCCAAGCCAAGTGGAGGCCCAGGTTGCTAAGTCTTCCCCACACCTGCCTGGCTGCATGCTAAGGCTGATCAATTAGATGACGCTTTGACCAGGTTTGCTTCAGTAAGTACACCTACTGACCTTTGCCTTAATTCTTCTGTTTAAAGTTCATATCAGTGTGGTGATATTGTGTTCCCCAAAATACTGTGCACCCTAATAAACTTATCTGGGGTCAGAGAACAGAACAGTCACTAGATATAGAGGCTAGAAAATGGTAGCACACACGCCTTTAATCGTAGCATTCCGAAGGCAGAGATCCATCTGTATCTTTGTGAGTTCAAAGCCACACTGGGAACAGCCAGGCATGGTGACTCACGCCTTTAATCCCAGGAAGTGATGGCAGAAAGCAGAAAGGTATATAAGGCGTGAAGACCAGAAACTAGAAACTTTTGGCTGGTTAAGCTTTTAGGCTTTTAGCAGCAGTTCAGCTGAGATTCATTCCAGATAAGGACTCAGAGGCTTTCAGTCTGAGGAAAGAAGACCAGCTGAGGAATTGGCGAGGTGAGGTGAGGTTAGCTGTGGCTGGTTCTGTCTCTCTGATCTTTCGGCATTCACCCCAATACCTGGCACCGGGTTTGTTTTTATTACTAAGACCTTCTAACAATTCGCTACATATCAGCACTAAAAGATGACACGGGGACTAGACTCCTTTACCTGTTTTTCTGTGTGTAGCCACGTGGATGAAATCTGTTTCTCACCTTTAACTGGCATATGATGATGTGTGGTGAGTCTGGCCTGTTGGAGCTCAACCTTTCACCCTAAAACTCCAGTTATACTTCCTCCAAATTTCCTTTGCTTCCATCCAGTTCCCCACTCCAACCTCATCCATAAACTCCTCTAATTTATGGTAAGGTGTTAGGGTATAGATGTTCTGTTAATGCAGTATTCTGTCCTCAACATCTATTTCTATAGCTTCAGTTACCAGCTCAAATGATCATTTTACCAAAAGTATTCCCATGGTACCAACTTTTAATAGCCGTTGCTTAAGGAGACAAGATATGTGCCTCAAAGATCCTCAACTCCTCAACCTCCCATTCAGTCCCAGAGAGAGGATGCTTTAGGTTGGCAATCTGGAATGAAGAGAAATGAAAATGCAGGAAGTCAGGCAACCACGTTGCCCTCTTAACTCTCCAGCTGGAGTTCAGAGAGGAGACTCCAGGCTACCAAGCAAGGTTTTAATGACTACAGGAGTTAGGCATACTAATTACCAAACTGAACCCATTATATATTTGAGAATTTAAATTATAGAATTTAAATAATTACACTCAATCCTAGCTGAAAGTTTGAAAAGCAATTGCAATTTAAATTCTTGTTACTTGAACAAGACCAGAAAATCTGGGGGTTAGATGGAATTTTCATCTGTTAACTGAGAATAAAATTTAACTTGGTTGAGAACAAGGGAAAAATACATTTAATTGTAGATAATCTGGGAGACACAAATTCAAGTAGCTTTGAAATGTGGTCTAAGGCAGGAAGATTACTGAGTTCCAGGCCGGCTTAGGCACCATACTGAAGCTATACCAAACCAACAACAACAACAACAACAAAAAAAAGGCAATGAGCTGTCATGCAAGGGATTGGGTACAGGCTGGGTCTCTAGGTAGTGGGCAGAATGCAATTTAACAGACCAATGCCTCAGGAGACTTCCTTTGTCCTTGGTCACAGATCAGTGCACCTGGGAGAATGGCTTTCTGCAGTCCAAGTCAAAGAGTGGCTTTCCCAGTGTCAGAAACCCAGTACAACAATGGCCTCTTGGCTCCTCTTGACATGCCCCAAACCCATTCTACTCCATTTTTATTTGCTTCCTTGATCCATTTAAATACAAGGAAAGAATCTCTCTGGCTCTCTGTCTTAGGGTTTTATTGCTGTGAAGAGACACCATGACTAAGGCAACTCTTATTGTTTGGAAGGAAAACATTTCATTGTGGCTGGCTTACAGTTTCAGAGGTTTAGTCCATTACCATCATAGCAAGAAGCATGGTGGCGTGCAGGCAGACATGGTGCTGGAGAAGGAGCTGAGAGTTCTACATCTTGATCTATAGGCAACAAGAGACTTTCATAAGAGACCTAGCTTGAGGATATAAGACTCCAATGCCTGCCTCCACAGTGACACACTTCCTCCAGCAAGGTCACACCTCCAAATAGTGTCACTTCCTAAGGGCCAAGCATTCAAAGTCTATGGGGGCCATTCCTATTCAAACCACCACGCTCATGTTTGTTCAATAGATGCCAGACATTCTCAACAAAACACAGACTTGCAGACCACTTTCCTGTGTGTTTTACATTCTGTATAAAGATTTTAAAGGAAGGTGGAATGTTAAAAAATAAAAGCACAGGGTAGGGATGTAGCTCAGTGGGTAGAGTGCTTGCCTGACACGCACAAAGCCCTGGGTTTGATATCCAGCTCCACATAAACTGTGTGTGGTGGTACACATCTGTAATCCCAGCACTCAAGAGGTAGAAGCACTGAGAATCACAAATTCAAGGTCATTCTCAGTTGTAAGTCCAAGACCAGCCTAGGCCATATGGGACCCTGTTTGTAAATGAATAAAGTCACACATGTATCTTGAGGGATTTTGTTCCATCTGGACACTTGATTGTGACCCTCATGCCCTCTCCAGGACCAGACAAGTGGCAGTGACCATTGGTGCCAGCTCATACTGACAAACTTAAAAATTTTGCCTCTGCCAACCAAGGTGGTCATAAGCCTACAATTCCCCTCAGCCTAACCACCCAGACAAGCTTCTCCCAGACATGAGGCCCTAGACTTCCTACAGATAGCCCTGGAGCTCCTAGACACAAGCTGAGTGGCCTCAAGTGCCCGAAGACTTAGCTCCCAGCTCACCCAGCCCTTGAGAGTCCTGCCCACTGATCCCACGGTACTGAGTTCAGACTTCCTTCTGCCCTCTCTCCTCTACCAGTCCTGTCCTCCTTTGCAGCATCTTCTCAGATAAAAGCCCTGGCTTACTAATGTCGGGATTTGTTTTTCATGGAC
>CABHPP010126463.1:0-20638 GCA_902168425.1 Peromyscus attwateri | reverse complement strand
GGCGGTGCTGAGTGCCTGCTTAACGTACAAGCATAGATAACAGAGATAGCCAACGGCCATTGGAGGGTCCTCTTTATACCCTCAGATTATTCTGGCTTGGTGTTTTATTCACATCGAAATTATTCCTTAGATGTGGTCCAGTTCCTTCTAAGATAGAACAAATTGGTGAACAGCAGATGCTGGGATGTCCCTGCCTATGATGGCAAGCTGTGAAGACAGATGAAACATAGAGCCTTTGTCATAGTTGGAGTGGAGCTAGGTAGAAGAGGTGGGCTGAGGTTACACAGCTTCTTGGGGTGTCTCTTCCGGTGAGTGGAGTCGGCTAAATTAAAGCCAGAAGGGAAGAAAGGGGCTCTGCTTGGGAGCCTCCGTGCTCCTCAGGAGGGCTGCTGGGGCAGGGAGCTCCAGGGTCTCAGGTGTCAGCCCATTCTGTAAATAAGTATCCAGAGCAGAACCTGTTTCCAGTACCCCCCACTCTACCCCCAGCTCTAAGTGGGATTTGGCAATAAGAGATAGTTGTGACTGTGCCAGAAAGGGCAGTGTTGACATAGGTGATGTGGCAAGAACAGGAGAGGGCAGCCACCTCCAGGGGTAGTAGGCAAGAGGTTCGGAGTTAGTAGGTAGTTTTGCAACCTGACTTCCACCCGGCCACCTGGTTTGTGGTTCCCTGTGCTATAGCGTGTCCCCTCCCACCCTGGGCACAGGAGAGTCAGCTGCTATAGGGGACTGCTGGAGACCCTCTTTAGATGGCTGTGCCTGATTTCATGCCCGCCCATCTCCGACCTCTTGAGCCTCCCAGATTCAGACTCCTCGAGGGATAGTCACACTTCTTCACAATGCAGTCCCAGCCTCTTAGTGGCCACAGTGGTTGTGTCAGAAGTTAGCAACCCCCAAAGAATCTGGATGTCGTGGGACTCTGGATTCCCTTTCAAGGTGAAGGTTCCTACTTCTGAGACAGATAGCTCACTTCTGATCACACTGGCCCAAGGATGGCTTCTGTCAACTAGACTTCATTCGTAGAAGATGTGATAGATGAATCATTGTGTATACATCCCATTTTCTCATCTGCCCTTAAAATGCTCTAGCAACAGGCTGTATCGGCCTCCTCTGTGCTTATCAAATGAACTCACCAAAGAACAAGCTTCATTATATAAAGCATTGCATTCTTTTAAATCCTTAAAGCCAGCATATCTTCCACTAAAGACCACTATCTATCCATCACTGTTTTTTAAATGTCTGTTATAAAGCTCTACGTGCAAAATGCAGACATTTGAAGAGTGTGAGTCGACTTGAAACATCCTGATTCCTTTATCTAAAGCCCCCCACACTGAGCTGTGCTTTTTTCTAGCCGCTTTCCTTTGCTGTTAGCATCTGGTTCTGTGGACTTAGTCTTGTTGCTCTTAAAGTGATGACTGAAATGTTTCTCGACTCCAAAAGCTCTCAGAATGAGTAAGTGAATTGCAGTGCCATCCTTAGGCTGCTCTAATTTAGGAGTTGGAGGTAGGGCACAACCTCTTTGGACTGTGACAGGCTAGACCTGATACTCAGCCACACTAGAAGACATGAAAATTCAGAGATTCTCACAGGTTTTGTCTTAGCGTTTCATTCTCATCCCCTATTTGGAAAGACAAAAGGATCAGACCCCCATGTGACCAGGAGAATGGCAAAACCTCCCTGGAATATGGTTTCAGGCATGTCTGCCTTGTAACTGTTTGGGCCCCAGAAGGTTGAGAATCTGCCGGTGGTTAGGCTGGGTCCAGTCAGTGCAATCCAGAGCAAGGAGAAAAAGGGGCAAGCTCACAGTGCCCCCATCACTGTGTGTGAGCTGGGAAGGGCAGCCCTGGGCTGTGTCCTGTGGAATCAGGGGCAGATGGCTTCCCGTTTTTCATCTCTGAGGTCCCCTCCTGCTCAGAAATCCTCTGATCTCTGCCTCCATCAGAAACCGTCTGGACTGCACCCAATGCCTTCAGCACCCATGGCTGATGAAAGACACCAAGAACATGGAGGCCAAGAAGCTGTCCAAGGACCGGATGAAGAAGTACATGGCAAGAAGGAAGTGGCAGGTAACATGGGCTCAGTGGGGATGGGATGCTGCTCTTCAGATTAGCTTTACTCAGGCCCAAGTGACCCTAGCTGCATTCCAAGAAAGTATGTTTCTGAAATGACTTAAGTCCAGTGTAGACGGCTGATTAAGGCACAGAGTTACTTAGGCCCCGAGCACGAAGTCCTTTGCTCAGAGGAAACTCCAGTCCTGTTCATCTTTGTCTCATGGGGACCAGAGGCCTGAGTAGCCTGCCCCCTTAGGTGAAACTGCTAATGGTCCAGTCTTCCTGGCTTGGGATGAGCAGCATGACCTGAAGAGTATCTGGCAGTCCTAGAGAAGCTGAGCTCCTATAGGGAAGCATGATGGTCACATATTTCCTTGTGTGTTTGGGGGGGGGGGGGGGGTATGCTCCCAAGAGGAAACAGTGGTAACTTTAGGCAAGGTGGTTAACCTTGTTGTAGATTCATGTTCTTATCTAGCAAGTGGGGATAACACTGATACCAAAAATTGTGGAAAATTATGAGACAAATTTTGAAGGTCTTTAGGACAGTGCCTGAAACACAGTGGCATTCTGCAATGCCATCAGTAGCTAATATGTATGGAGGGCTGGCCATGGATCAGAGTTTATTCGAAGGATTTCCTGTATGTGTTAGTCTCTTTTCCCTTTACTATGATAAAGCACCCTTAAGGGAGAAAGGTTTATTTTGGCTCAGAAATGAGGCATGGTCAATTATGGTGGAGAAGTCACAGTGTCAGGAGATTGGGCCACTGGTCACATTGTATCTGCAGCCATGAAATAGATCAGTGAACAGTCAACTTGCTTTCTTTTTATTCAGTTTAGGACTCTAGCCATGGAATGGTTTTGCCCACAGTAAGTGGATTCTCTCACCACAATGAACCTAATCTAGACAATCCCTTGCAGGCATGTCCAGAGGCTAACCTAATTTAGAGAGCCCCTCTCCAGTGTGCCCACGTTAACAATAAGTACTAAACATCACATCTGTGCATTGCGTTTACATCTTATCACAGCGATTAGTGTCCCCACTTTATAGACAAACCAAGGAAGAGAGTAGATGAGAGAAGTCACTGGGCTCTTAGGGCTCAGTGGAAAACCAGGAATCAAGCCTAGAACCCGGCTCCAAAGTACACAGCGTTAACAATAACAGAACTGCCTCTAATAACAAGATGGTAATATTTTCATTCCAAACCCTAGAGCACTTAGCATCTTCTCCATCTGCAGGATTCTTTCTTTTATCATAATTTGAATTGTAAAACTCTTAGGCTTCAGGAGAGGACATGATTTCCACACCCATGTGGAATGTATAGTGCAGTGGGAAACCAAAGCAAATGTCACATGAAAGGACACAGGCACCCCAGGAATTATAAATGATCAGTATAGCTCCATGACCATATATGTAAGTGTAGATGGAGAAGGGGGCCATTCCACTGGCGTTGACATGATTATAAGAAAAGCCTTCAGGGGCAGGAGCTGGGAATTCAGTAGAGACCATACGTAAAGCCCAGAGGGAAAGGAGCAACAGCAGGGGTGGAGGAAATGGCAGGTGGAGACTGGACCCACCTTGAAACTACACAGGGCTGGGCATAAAGGACGGAACCTCTAACAGGAGATTCGGGGCTAGGAACACTGAGACTGTCCATGTGATGGAGAAAAGGGAGTTCATGGGACACTGGTCACTAGCACACGGGGTGACTACACCACAGTTCCCTTAGAAAACACAGCTTCACACAAGGGTTAAGAGTTGAGGAAAGACCACAAGGGCCTGTGGGTGCAGGGCATCCTGAGCACATGGCAGCCAGAGCCCTGCTACAAGGAGGTTGGAAGGACTGGGCTGATCTCCTGACTCCTTCAAATGCAAGACAGGTGGGAACACCTGCCTCACTCACCTCCTGGGGCCTTTCAGGTCCGAGGAGAAGCATGCTTAATTTTTTTAAAGGTAACTACAAAAACAAAGTTGTCTGTGTTGATGACCCTCCCGCTGTCAGATGTCAGAGAATTCTTGGGAAAGGAAAGAGACAGCCTTCGGAGAAGCAAGTTTAATTGGATCTCAGTTGCCTGAAGCACTGGTTAAGAGCGATGTCCATGTCACCTCAGAATGTCTGCAAATGGCTCCAAGCCAGGAGGGTGCTAGGACCAGGGCATGGGCACAGACAGGAGATGTGGATGAGAGAGAATGGGAAAAGAAGGACTCTTCTCTGCAGCCAGGGACCCACGCGGCACAGCTCCTCTCCTAACCGCTGGGTTTGCTCTTTACTGGCCATTGGAGTTTCTGGAAAGGCGGGGATCAAATTCAGAAAAGAACCTTATTTCCCTATTTTAATTTAAGTAAAGTGTTTGGAAATGACTTTTCTGCAAAATTGTACACAAATTAGTCCATAAAAATCTCACTCAACATGAATGTCCCGGGGAGTAATTTCACCGGGAACAGTTCAGCTGTGTTGACCTGCTGTTAAGTTGCTTTCTTAGGGAAATATTTTCCACATTTAAACTCCAGTTCTAGAACCTTGACTCCCCCAGAAATAGGGGCTCTGTCTCAGAGTAGCCAAGGGGATGTGCAGCAGGACGGGGGAGCAGAAGTGGGCTATACAGGAGAGAGAGCAGGGGACACACGTGGTCATGCTAACTCCAGAAGGAACCTTCTAACTATTCTGTTCCAATAAAAGGCTCCAAAACACAAGGAGCTAACCTGGTAACAAATCCATCCATGCAAGGCTAGGTGGGGCATGGATGTCTAATCATATTATTATTGATCTTTAGGCAAAGTTATTCTGAGAGAAGGCATATTTTCAATTCATACTGAAAGACTAGTACAAAGGCAATTGCATGAAGTGTAGCAATTGAAGTGGGCTGGGCAGGGTAACAGGGCTTCTGTCTGCAAACTAGATGTAAAAGACTGGGTGTGGGAGGGGTAGTATGTAGTTGTGATTTTTCTTTGGGCCACCAACCAGCTCCCAAATAAAGACACGGAGACTTACTATTAATTATGAATGCTTGGCTTTAACTTAGGCTTGTCCCACTAGGTCTTTTAATTTAACCTGTTTCTCTTCATCTACGTTTTGCCTCAGGGCTTTTTACATTTCTTTCATTCTGCATGCCTTACTTCCCTGCTTCCTGGCTGGCCCCTGGTGTCTCCCTCTCGTCTCCTCCTACTACTTACTTTCCCTGCCCAGAAGTTCAACCTATACTTCCTCCCTCGCTGTTGGCTGTTCAGCTTTTTATTAGACCAATGAGGTGCCTTAGGCAGGCAAGGTGAAACAGCAACACATCTTTACAGAATTAAACAAATGCAACACATCTTTACATAGTTAAGCAAATATTCTGCAACATAAACAAATGCAACACATCTCTACATAGTTAAATGCGACATATTTTTACATAGTTAAACAAATATTCTGCAATAGTAGGTAGAAAGAAGAGTGGAAATTAAAGGGCCAGAGTTAACTGCATTTATGTTCTAGGCACCCGAGAGACCCCAGCAATGTGTATAAAAATAACAGGATAAAATATTAGAGTCTGTTCTATATTTTAATATAGAAAGATAAATAGAGACTGCTCATGGCTATTGTATATTTGTCAGGGGCTCTGTCATCCTGAGGCTGTTTTAAAGATGTGTGCAGGCTGGTGCTTGGATGACCAGCTTGCCTATGTTTATCAGGCATTGTTCGGCTGTTATCACGGATAACAATCCTGGGAGATGAGCGGTCCTGGGCCAACAGTCCTGGTCATCCTAGCTGGCTCTCCAAGAGCTGGGGAATTGGGACTATATTCGGGAGGCCGGGGCAGACCTTGCCTGCCAGGAAACACAGCCTTAGCCAACCTTGTCCTCCAACCAAGAAAGAGGCTTCTACTAAACAGGCTCAAGAACTGAAACTTGGCTCTGCTGATTTTGTTCCAAAATTTCCAAAGGTCTCTGTGAAGCAACAGTTTTCAGCTCAGAGGCATGCAGCTAGACTGGATAGTTCTGAGAGCTCCCTACTGCCGTTACACAGAAAGCGGTTTCCAAAGAATTGATTCTGATGTCGATTTCTTTTTTAAAATTATTAATTTAAGCTAAATTAATCATTTAAATTAAGAATGAATAATAAATTATTATTCATTATTAAGCACTTGAAAATATCCCCACTTAAGAAATGACATGAATGTCTGTGTCTGCTGAAGTTTCTGCACATGATAGTGTCTGCTCTTAATGCCATTGCTACTCCCTCTGAAATACTGGGACTTTTGTTTGCCTCATTCTGAGAAGTTTGTATTCGTAATTTGGTTACAAAATAAAACCAAGGAAGAAGAAAGACATCAACTCTCCACAGCATGCAGCGAATAATATAGTCTTGATCAACCTCATTCCATGTGTCTCGAATCAGGCAGCCCAGGAGCTCAAGACAGAATGCGGGGGGTCCTGCTGCACATTCCCGACCAGAATCAACCATCCTTTGGGGGAACTAGAGCTGCAAGGAGATTAAAATCTTCTGGACTCTATTTAAAATCCAGATGCCAAGGCTCAGAGAAGGGACAGCCAACTTGGACAAGGTCACAGAGTAACGAGTGGTCAGAGAACTGACCTTGTTGGGAAGGAATCATCTGGGCCAGAACTCTGAGGCCAGAACAAACCAGTATGTGTTGGAAAGGGTCTAGTCTTCTGAGAAGGGAGGATTAGCTGATTAGGAAATGAACTGCTAAGATCTTGACTCCACTGGGATGGATGCCACCTTATCAGTTCCCAACAAGGTAGGTGCCCATGGGAAAAAATGGCTCTTCCCACACTAAACTGGCAAAGCAACCAGACAGACAGACAGACCACAGGAGAGCCTGAAGGCTGCCGCGTGTTCTCGATCTGAAGGGCCACCACCTTCTCTCTTCATCCTACCTGGGACCCCCGGGTTCTGTTCAGATTCCCACCCACCCCTCTCCACTGTGCTAGCGGACAGCCAAGAACATGCCCACACTCCACAGTGCTGTGTGCAGGGAGAGATCGATGGCCAGATGTCAGCCAGTTTGAATGTCTGTCCAAAGTGCACAGAAATAGGTTGTAACAAGGAGGGCAGAGTGCAGGGTGGACAAGCAGTTATGATTGCAACAGCAGGTCTTTGCTTAAGACACATACACAGGGTTGGGGGTTTAGCTCAGTGGTACAGTGCTTGCTTAGCAAGCACAAGGCCCTGGGTTCGGTCCTCAGCTGGGGGGGGGGGGCGGGTACATGCACACCCATGCTGGTACACACACACTTTTGCATGATTCCTCAACATTCTGAAATTCTTCACTTTTGAAATAATCGGTCTTTTTTATTGAAAACACTGGCTTTCCAAATAGTCAAAATTGTCAGGCTTCACTGAAATTCATGAGTATGTAAAATTAATTCAGGAAGAAAGTGGTTTTGCCAGCACAGTATGAGGTCTACTGAGTGAGGGCAAAGCATTTGCCTAGGAGGAGGCCGTTTTCCTTTTTGCTCAGACAAGGAGCCAGTCGGAGGTAAAGTCGGCTCCATGGGTGCAAGTCTCTGGTTGCTGAAGGAAGATGCTCTGGGTCATCTTCGCTCTCACTACTGACTTTGGAAAAAGGCTGAGTAACTATATTGGACGATAAGAAACAGAGGTGCCATTGTACAGCAAGCATCTGTTGCTGTAAATCCTGTGCTAGATAGACTTTTCACAATGCCTAGAAATTATGTGACAAGTCTCAATCCTCTTCAGCAGAAATTCCTCCCTCTCCCAAGTGGCCCATTTGAGTGTTTGTCTTAGACACGCGCGTGGACGCTAGGGAGGAACAGCTCCACTGTGCAACCATAGACTTGTGCTGGGGCCAGCCTGGGTGTTTCCTCAAATTGATGAAGTATCTCAATCGTAAATAGAGCTAAATGGGACCTTGGAGACCACCTTGTCTAACCCCTTCTTTGTACACAGAGAGAAACTGAAGACTGGAGAGGTCAAGTGGCTCGCTCAAGGTCAATAAAATGCTGCTTCACTTTTCTGGACCCCTGGGGTCTGTAGTCACCGTCTCCTTGACCAGCTGAAATCCCGTTGCAAGCATTGTTTTATGAGAACAGCCTCACTGGGCCCAGTCAGCAATAAGTCTTTGGAGCTGTCTCAGGCTGCAGTTGCTTTATATAAACTATCCCTTTTATGGGAGTTGAAGCACAGTATGAAAAGAGTTTTTGTCTCGTGTTGACCTTGTTTAGTCACATTAACGCACACATCAGTTCCAGGACCCATTCCATTCTCCGAACATCTTCGGACACGCTGACAGTGCCGAGCAGAGCTAGGCTGGGCGGGCTCAGTCCAAAGGCCCTGCATCCAGCGGCTGCGTCTCCCAGCCTGGGCTCTTTCACCTCTGATCATCAGGACTTGCTCGCTGGAACCAGGGCCACCGCCTGAGTCCCACCTCCGTGTCTGTTTTCCAGAAAACGGGCAATGCTGTGAGAGCCATCGGAAGACTGTCCTCTATGGCAATGATATCAGGACTCAGCGGCAGGAAATCCTCGACAGGGTCACCGACCAGCCCGATCAATGCAGAGAAACTAGAGTCCGAAGGTAAGGGGGCCAGGGTTTCCCCAGGCGCTTGTGAGAGAGGGGAAGGGTTGCGGGGAGAGGAGCATTTTAAGAATCTAGGGTTTAGTTTAGGTTTTTAATACGCTCTGCAGTGGCGAAGTTCAGAAGGACTGTGGGGGTTTCCCTGACAACTACTATCTCTAGCAATTATTCTTTAATTGTTAACTATTTTCAGAGGAAAAGCTATTATTTGTTTGATAGAACTAGACGATCAGCTTCTTTTGCCTAATTTTGTGGAAGACTTAAGAAAGCCTTTATTAAGAGCTTTCTCTTTTTTCTTACTATAAAAATGAGGTTTTTTTGTATACTGATAGACAAGAATAAATAAAATAAAATCACATACGGTTATATAACATTTTAAAAATATCCTTCCAATTTCTCCTGCCTTATGTTTTTGTTTTAAAGAAAAATTAACTCATACAGGCCAGATTCCATGACAGCGGGTATGCAGCTGAAACATTTGTGGCCTGGGCAGACCGGTCAGCAGGCCCCTCCCGGAACTGATGGGGCTAGCTCCTTGCCGCTACATGCAAGAGGCTAGCCTAGTCATCTCCACAGTGAGGGCCTTGGCCTCTTGGTACTTTAAATAAACATAGGGATGGCCCTTTTCTTCCTGAGCCAGACACTCCCTCATGCCCATTGTGGGGAAGCTTCTGTTACCCACAGGTGGGAAACTGAGTCTAGAACTGTTTTGTACACAAGATAGGGGAGCTGGCTGCTGTGGAGCATCTTCATACCTAGAGAGTCTGTATCACTTCTGCTGTCCCTCTGGGTGAGCCCGAAATAGCCTGAAGGAGAGGACACAGGGGCTCCTCTGAGCCTTGGTTTTTGCCCTGCACCTGTCTGCCCCACATCCTGGTCTGCAGCTGTGCATCTTGAAAGCTGTATAGGTTTGGAAAACAGAACTCCGGCGAGTTACATGTGTTCTGCAGCTTTCTCGGAAGCCGGTGATGGACCCTCTACAACAGAAAGGCCAAGGGTCCCAGGATCAGAAAAGTAGTAGATTCTGCCCTCCTCACACCCTCAACCGAATCCTGAAGACCATGAAGTTCAGCCAGAAATCCTTTTTAAAGATGACTTTCTTTTTCAGTGTGTCAGCATCAGGGAAGGGGGAGGCTGAGCAGTTCCCTGTTTTGGGCACAGTACTCTCTACTGCCAAAAACCACTTGGCAGCAGGCCAAGACATCCCCAGGAGAAAGTCGTGCTATGATTCACTTCCCTAAACTGCACTATTTGCTAAATTATAGCGAGAGAGAGAGAGAGAGAGAGAGAGAGAGAGTGAGAGAGAGAGAGAGAGAAGAAAGAGAAAGAAAAGAAAGAGAAGCCGTTTAAACTTAGGGAGAGAGCAAGGAATGAAGACATGACCTGGTCTCCTCTTGACCTTCTAGAAGATGTCTCCCAGGCTTTCCTCGAGGCTGTTGCTGAGGAAAAGCCCCATGTAAAGCCCTATTTCTCTAAGACCATTCGTGATCTGGAAGTTGTGGAGGGAAGTGCGGCTAGATTTGACTGCAAGATTGAAGGTAAGCTGTGGCCAGGTCTTTCTTTCCTGTACACGGGGGTGGCTGCACATGGGACCCTGGGCAAGATGTCGGGCCTGTAGTGCCTTGAGTGATAGGAATAGGCAAACCCAAAGGGACACTGGGTCCCTATGGTCCACAAGGCCCAGTTTCTGCTCTCTGAACTTCCTGAAGACTAGTGCTATTCAGTGACTTTCCCACACCTCCAGTTCATACTAATTCATACCAGCCACTAGACCTACATGGACCACGATGGGCCTCCTTAACAGAGACTTTGCAAGCCACTGAGAAACATGTGGGTTGCCCATAAGAAGCTCTGCAAGGGCCTTTGACACAAAGTCCAGTGACTGGAGTCATCCAGCTTAACTGCTTGTCAGCAGGCCGTGTGACCTTGGGTGGTGACCCAACGCTGCTGAGTGCAGTGCAGGTCCCTCATTTGTTAAAGGATATCCAACATCTTGAGCGGTCCTAGGGGTTCTGGGAAGCCACGTGTGTGAAAGTAGAAACCTGTTTAATTTAAAGAGGTTTTAGAGTAAAGAGAAAAATGGTAGGTTGGTAAGGGCCAGGGAGAGCATGCACAGCAGTTTACGGTGAGGAAACTAGGGACCCCACATACAGAATCAACCCCCAGGAAACTAGGGACCCCACATACAGAGCCAACCCCCAGTTTATGTTCTTTCTGTTCCTTGTGTAGCGTCTCTGTTCCTGGAAGTCATGCAGCCACGTAGTAGTGAGCGAGCCAAGAACAGAGGCCTCAGGAAGCGTAGCATGGGTCCCAGGAAATTAGCAAAGTTGATGATGAAAGCCTTTCTGGGTCAACAGGTTACAGTGTTTTAAAAAGATAAGGGGAAAGATGAGACAGGCCTCTTGACTTCAAGGCTGTGCTCACATGTGCCAACAAAGTAGAGGGTTATTTCCCATCCTGGTCTGACCAAGTAAAGCAGAAAAACGTACCAAGCCGCCTTCTCGAGGTCACATAGCCCAGCATGGCAGCTACAGCCAGCCACATCTTGTACTTGGGTGTAGCTCTCCAGCAGTGGGATTCTCAGCGCTGTTTGAGTAAAGTCATGCACAGGATGGGGGTAGGATGGCAAAGTACCAGGAATCAATCCCCCAAACAAAGGGGATATAGGACTTTTATAAGTTTTGGGGTACAGGTGCTGGTGAGAAGTTCCATACCATGTCAGGTGTTGTCTATGTGATTTCATAGTTGAAGCCAGTTAGTTTCTCCTGCAGCTTCCAAGGGAGGTAATGCAAGGCCAAAGCACAGCACAGCTTCCTAACTTTGGACTCTGTGTGTGTGTGTTACCTGTGTGCACTCGGGGTCACCTGCCGACCTAGTCTCTCACTGTGACCAGCATCTTAAAGCAGCAGGCCCACAGTCTAACAGATGTGCTTCCTGTGGGGATGCGCAGGTCCTGACACTGGAGACCTCGGCAGAAAGCTCTGGAGTGAGGCCTGTCACTCAGATCCTCTCTGTTGTCACTGGGTCTCCTGAGGTTTTTTTCCCTTTGAAATGTTGAAACATGGATCGGGACAGCATGGTTATCATCTGTTGTGCTTTTTCTCTTTGAAATGATCTCCTTGGTATTTGCATAACTTCTGACTACAGCCCTGATGCAAAACTAAAGCATATGGATGCTGTTCTGATAAAAACAAAATTACACTTGAAAAGAATGCTAGACTTCTTGAGCTTTGTGTATAATTTTTATACAGCCAGGGGCTACCATTTTTTTTTCTTTTTTGTCTAAAAATACCTCTACAAAATTTAGGAACAAGTTGGTTATAATACATTACATATTTAAAAAAAACACATAGGCAAAGTCGGTGACGGATGTGTACACACACAATTTTAAAATGCATAGTACACATATATTTACGTGTTTTCATTCCATTTATTTTAACACTGATCTTTATAGAGACATGACTAGTAAGTGCATAACAAGAGACCAGCCACTGGGACCCATCCCTAGAGACACACAAGCAGGTGACCTGTTTGGGGTCAGACTAAGATAGGTTTTCTTTTTCTTAGATGTATTAGCAGCTTCCCATCTGATGTTTTATATAGCCATTACTTGCTGTATGGAGTTAATATCTGCATACAATAAATTTACCCATTTTAGGTTTACAGCTGAACTGTTTTCACAAATTCATATCATGCAACAACTATCACAACTCAATTTTAGAATTTGTGCAGCTCCCAAAAGATCCCTTGAACCTGTTTTTTTTTTTAGCTTTTAATTCAAATTTAAGTTAAGCTTTTATACATTTAATTTTCAAACATTTTACTTTGATCAAGCTGTCTAGCCTTAGTTGCACAGTTAGAATTTAGACAACATTTCTAAACTACCCTCCATCACTGACAGTGAGGCATTGTAAGAGTCATTGACATTCATGGTGCAGACCCGTAATCTCATCACTGAAAAGGCTGAGGCAGGGGGTTGAAAGTTGGAAACTGATCCAGGCTTCAAACCAAGACCCTGTCTCAAACAAAAACAAACAGAATATTCTATGTGAGGTTTAAGAAATGAGTCTTTACGGCGTATGTCCATACTCTAGCTTAAATACGGAAATAGACCCTAAGAGCCAACGTCATGTTCTCATCAACAGAGGCAGCTGGAGATCCACCTGATGATATGGGTAAGAATTTCCGGTAACAGAATCTGCCATTTGTGTTCCCTCCCTGTGCTGCAGGTTACCCAGACCCCGAGGTCGTCTGGTTCAAGGATGACCAGTCCATCAGGGAGTCCCGCCACTTCCAGATAGACTACGATGAAGATGGGAACTGCTCTCTGATCATCAGCGATGTTTGCGGGGATGATGATGCCAAGTACACCTGCAAGGCTGTCAACAGCCTGGGAGAAGCCACCTGCACTGCCGAGCTCATCGTGGAAACCATGGAGGAGGGGGAGGGGGAGGGGGGAGAGGAAGAGGAGGAAGAGTGATTGATGCACAGCCAAACAGAAGCAGTTCCTACTAACTAACTACGTCATTTTTAAAGGACTGGTTCATTAAAGCTCAAAAACTCAAGATAGAAAAAGCACCTAGTGTGGTAGATTATCTAGTTAGGTCATTGGGAGGTTGATTCATCAGCAACAGCAGTTGATACCCAGCAGCGTTGTTGATGGGCATTAATTTGAATTAGATAGCACCTTAAAGACACTAGTGCAGCTAGATTCTGCGTGTGTGTGTGGGGGGGAAATCACCAGCAACTTGTCTAACCAATTTGATTTTAGAGAGAGAATCACTAAAAGCAATATTTACCTGGGAAAAGTCATACATTTCCCAACTGAATACACTCCTGAAAAGTAATGACACCACCAGGGCCCTGAGCCTCCTGCTGCAGCTCAGCCCAGATTCCCTGGAGGTAGAATGCCTCTCTACCGCGCCCCCCACCCCCAACCCCACCCAACCTGATCCAGAGAACCAGCCTTGTCCCATCCTGAAGTGTCTCATTCTGAAAGCAGCTGAGCCATTCTGATCAGGAGGCACACTGCCTTCCAGCTCTCCACTTTCAAAGCTCCCATTTCTCTCCCCGTTCCACCTGCCAGTTTTCCTGGCTCCAAACCTGGCCTACGTTGCAGCAATGAGGACGTTAATTATGTTTCTTACATCCTGAAAACAGGGCCCCTGCTCATGGATGACTCTGGCTTCCTTGGAAAAATAAAATCTCCTTTCCTCTAAAAATCCGTAGGAAACTAAACTCGCCCCTCTTTGCAAGCGTCTGGCGGCTTCAGACATTTGCATGAGAATCCATGAAGAAAGAAAGAAAGGAAAAGACCCTTGCTAATGTGCTTTTTCCTTAAACCGGGATTCATATTTGTGCCCCTAACAAGCTATCAGCCTGCATGTGCAGTACATATTTCTGCATCTGGATGTAGAAAGCCCGGTTTGCTGAAATGCTGGCTTTAATTATTTATTGGGCACGATGAAACTGATTTCAACTGGTGAGCGACTGTAGAACTCGATGTACTTTGGAAGCTCCTTCCAGACAGTCTGAGTGGAATGCATCCTCATTCTCAGCACTCTTCAAAGAGCTTGGCCTGCCTTGTGGGGCCCCCCATTGTTTTCCCTCTTGAATTGCATCAGTCTTGCCTTGCCCCCAGCCTTGCGCTATCTTCTTAGACCTGATTAGCGCACTCAGACTTGCATCTTTAGGAATTTTTAACTTTCTTTCACTTCATTGGCACTTACATTTTTTTTCTTATACAACTTTTTGGAGGTCATAAACAAAGACCATAAACTGATATCCTAGTATGTTTCTTCTGTGTGTGTGTGTGTGTGTAACATTCCAAATGCTTTTTTCTTTTCCACTGTTTGTAAAGTGCAAGTTAATATTTCAAAGGACTTTTTTTTAATAGTTCCTTAAAATCAATTTTAAATTACTTCTGTGCAATCCTACACAGTACCAACATTAGAAACTTGATATTTCTTACTCTTATCTTCCATCCTACTCTGGCTGCTTTTTGCTGCTAGTTTCAAATTGCCAGTATTTTTCCTTGCCAGTATTTTTCCTTTTTTTTTTGCTTCTTAAGCAGTTACAATAGCTTTCATTATAGCCACAGTAGTGCCACAGTTTATTATAATAAAGGGGTTTTAATTTGACTTAGAGCATTCAAAGTGTTTTTCATCACTTTTGTGTTTATATTATAATCTTTGTGTGTATGTTGTGTGTATGCGTGCATGGGTGGTTATACGTGTGTTTATAGGTTAATGCCTTCCTGGGACTGTGTTAATGTTCTCTCAGTTTATTCTGCCATCCAAATGGTGAACGAGAACACTACAACTGCAGTTAACTCACAATTTTTAAATAAAGGATACCACAGTGCATGGTGTGTGTTCCATCTTTGTATGCTTCTCTTCTTTCCAGACTAATTGTAGAGTCTGTGGATTCATCTTGTAATCACAGCCAAACATTGTGCTGTACAATCATGAAGAATTGGCTCCTAGAGCTGAGGAGACAGCTCGGATGGTAGAGTGCCTGCAGCCCAAACACAAGGAACTGAGTTTGGATCTTCAGCATCGGGGTTAAAGCCAGGCTCAGCCATGGGCGGGTGTCACCCAGCCTGTGAAGGCAGAGACAGGCAGATCCCAGGAAGCTTGATGGTTTGCCAGCCTAGCCAGTCAGTGAGCTCCAGGTTCCATGTGCAATTATCTTAAAAAACAAACAAACCAAAACAGAATGGAGAGCAACTGAAGTAGACAATGCATGTCAACATCTGGCCGACACACAAACGTGAACATGCACACACAAGCAAACATGAGAATTGGCTCATAAAGTTGTGCTTGACCTAGGACCAAAATTAATTAAGATAGCTCTCGTTTTTACAAGTGATCGGATTTACCTTTTTACGGGTGATCTTTTATTTCAAAGTCTCTCTCAAGGATCAGTTTAGTGTCATTACATTAGGAAGGATTTTTAGATAGTTTTAGGACCTTATTACTGCTGCTTGTTTGAGATTTTAAGAGTAGGTCTTACCTGCATTCTAAGTCCCTTCACATTGCAGAATAGTCTCCATATTAGAGGGTATAGTCCTGTGAGTTTCTGTTAGTGACCGCTGATAAATTTACACCATTTGACTCTATGGAACTAGATTGTTCTCTGTCATTGGCCATAAGTAAAGGGGGCTACAAATTTAGTCATCTTGGTCATTCACATTTATTGATATCTGTTAGGTAGACATCTTGATCTCCAATTAGGAGTTAGGTTGCTCTAGGGTAGTAATTCTCAACCTTCCTAATGCTGGGACCCTTTCCTCATGTGGTGACCCCCAGCCATAAAATTATTTTTGTTGCTACTTCATAACTGTAATTCCACTACTGTTATGAATCATAATGTAAATATCTGATAAGCAGGATATCTGGTATGCAATCCCTGTGAAAGGGGTCACAACCCCACAGGTTGAGAACCACTGTTCTAGGGCTTTTCTACAGACTTGCTCCAGGAGTATGTTAGCAAAAGATATTCTCAAATCAAGTTCATCAAACATTTATTATCAAATAATCATACTGTCAGCATGGTGGCACACACCTTTAATCCCAGCACTCAGGAGGCAGAGGCAGGCAGATCTCTGTGAGTTTGAGGCCAGCCTGATCTACATGGTGAATTCCAGTCCAGCCAGGGCTACATGTGAGACCATGTCTCAAAAAACTAATAATAATCATATGGTCTCTAGAAAGAATCTTGCATGTTTACTAAAGCCAAATGTTTGCAATACACTTAGGTAGGATTTAGCCGGTCAGTCGGCCAAGTGGAACTCTTTTCCACATGGACTATCCTTAGAACTTAGGCGTCTGACTCACCCACACATTCTACTCATTCTATAAAAGCTGCTACTTACTATAGCTGGTAGCTTGTACCTCAGTTTCACCATCTAGTAAATTAACATAATAATAGCTCCTCACTCATAGGTTGAGTCTGTGAAACCTCTGCTCTGGCACACAGGTACTGAGTTTAATGCCAGAAACCCTCTCCACCCTGAGGGAACTGCTTGTAGACTTGCAGAAACAAAGTGGATATTTGAAAAAGTTATAAGCTATGAAAGATGGGAAGAAGTACTTAAATTCTGCTCCAAAGAAGGATCTTTGACGTTAAAATCCCCAAAGAAGCGTCATTGACATTACCTATTGTGCTGGCTAGTTTTATATCAACTTGACACAAGCTAGAGTCATTGGAGAGGAGGGAGCCTCAGTTGAGAAAATGTCCATAAGATCCAACTGTAGACAAGCCTGTACAGAATTTAAATTAGTGATGGATGGGGAAGGCCCAGCCCATTGTGGGTGGTGAACACCTGCGTAGGTAGTTCTGGGTTCTAAAAGAAAGCAGGCTAAGCAAGCCAGTAAGCAGCATTTCTCCATGGCTTCTGCTCCTGCCTCCAGGTTCCTGCCCTGCTTGAGTTCCTGCCCTCACTGCTTTTGATGATGGACTGTGATGAACTTTGATGATATGGAACTGTGAGTGAAATAAACCCTATCTTCCCCAGGTTGGTTTTGGTCATGTTTTTTCATCATAGCAATAGTAACCTTAACTAAGAAGTCTATGCAATTGTATAAAAACAAAATAATTCCTAGGAGAAGCGATGCTACCATTTCCCTATTAAGGAAAAGTTTTAACTTCCAGTCTCAAAGCACTCCCTTCTTCATCGCTGAAGGATTAGAGCATACCTGATCTTCCTTTCCAGTCAGTAGTTTTCTCAGCTTGACTTGAATCACATTTAACCTTTCTCCCAAAAAGTTCCCTGGTTTAATTGCTATTTACAAAAGCAAATTCACATTCATTTGCTTCTGTCTGCATATTAACCACAGAACAAACAGGTTGCTATACAGAGGAAAAGGCTAAATGCATATCTTTTCAAAGTTGTCTAGAAAGCTCACAACAGAGACTTCTATTTTCTAGGGCACTGGAAGATGAAGAGTTTCAGAAATAGGAAGTCGCCAAAGCAGGGAGAAGGCCAGACATGGGCTGCTAAATATAAGCAGTTACTCTGTGCTTCCCAGAACTTCTGATTGTAAAGCTAGAATCCCTTGGGATATGAAATCCATCAGAAGTTTGGAAGGTGAAAGTAACTTTCTGCAGAGAAAGAAGCCATGCTAACGAAAATGAGTTCACCAAGCATTTGCACCCCCTCTCCCCTCTCCCGAGCCAGGCAAGTAAATTTGTCCTGAAGAGTTCACAAAGGGCGAGAGGCTGGTGGAGCCAGGTACCTGTGAAGGGGAGACTCAAGGGAATGGACAGTGCAAAGCAAAGCCTCCGAAATCAAAGCCAAACATCCAATGAGAAGATCAAGTCAGAGGAAGGGATTTCTGGGAGTTGGGCCAGACATGGCAGAGGATCTGGGTACACAGCTTGAACGCTTCAACAGCATCCATGTCAAGGACAGGAAAGAGCTTTGGCCTAGAGAGATGACAATTGCTTGATGATGGAATTTTTTTATCATTTATTTTATTTTATTTTATATGCCTTGCTGTGAGAGTGTCAGATCCCCTGAAAATGAAGTTACAGACAGTTGTGAGCTGCCACGTGGCTGCTGGGAATTGAACCCAGGTCCTCTGGAAGAGCAGCCAGTGCTCTTAACCTCAGAGCCAGATGATGACATTTTTAAGACAGGTTGACTTCAATAACTTGGATGTTCCAGAAGCGGAATCAGGTATTCATAACAACAGACGAATGTCATACTCATGTACCTAGAGCAGAGGCTGTTCGTCTCCATTTGCTATAACTTGCTGTCTTAACTGTGATCTTGATTCTCCCTGTAAAGTGGATCAGTGAAGGGCCGCGTACTTCTGTTCCCGTTAAGTTACATGTATACCAAAAGTCAAAAGGTTTGTTCATCGACTTCTTGTGCCATTTATACATGCCACTGTAGTTACATAATTTGACTATTGCATAAAGCAACAACGACTGTCCTGCTGAGGAGGAGAGCAGTTGTTTCTGTGGGAGCTAAACTGAGACTACTATTCCTGCCTGGCACAAGGAATACCTGTGTGGAATACCCTTTCAGACCTCCCAACACCTTGTAAAATGAAAGCAAAAGAACAAAGGGCCCAAACCCACCAGGGCAAAGGATGAAAGGCATGACAACTGTTAAGTGAAAATCACAGGTCATTGGTTTGGACTAATTTCCAGCACTAATCTCTCACAGGCCAAGCTAAAAAGCAGACTGGAGTCATTCACCCTACAATGCAACCATACCTCAACAAATCTATTTAACTGAGAAGTTGAACTGGGGATGTAGCCCCACGGTAGAGCACTTATCTAACATGTGCAAGGTTCGGGGTTCAAACCCCAGAACAATTAATTAATTAAAATGTACCTAAAGTAAACCAATGTTAAGCAATCCATTAGTTTTTGTTGCTCAGTCTTCTTCTCCCTAAGTTTTTTTTTTTTAAAGTAACTTTTTGCTTTTGTTTCTACTTTCTTCAGCCTTTTTCTATCTATAAACCAGTCTCCTCTGCCCAGCCTTGCTCAACTCTAGACTTAAAGGTAAAGCCAGTGGAGAGCCATAAACTAATCTAGAATTCTGTATGCATAGAAATTCATATATATGTGTGTGTACACATGTGTATGGAGGCCAGAGGTTGGTATTATGTGTCTCCTTCAAATGGCTCTCCACCTTATTTGGGGGGCAGAATGGCTCACTGAATCTGGAGTTCACTGACTGGCTAGACCTGTTGGCCAGCAATCTCCGGGGCTCCTCCTGTCTCCACTTCCTCAGAGCTGGGATGGTAAGTCCACATCACTACATCCTGCTTTTTTGTGGGGGTGGTGGGACTCCAGACTCAGGATCTCTTGCTTTTGGAGCAAGCACTTTATGACTGAGGCCTCTCTCCAGCTCCCTGAATTGTAGATTTCTGTTGTTAACAAAATTACAGGATAGACAGACTGGGAATCAGTACTGAATTTCTGCTCTGTGTTGTCTACAGAGAAAAAAACCACTCCAGAAAGCAAAGTGATTCTAACCACAGAATTACAGAAGCAGTGACAGTGGACATCACCACCTCTTGCTCATATGGCAGATGGCAGTCCCTTCCCCAGCTGTGGCAGAAAAGGGGATAGAGAAAGGCTGTGGACTGGCAGACAATAGTCACTGAAGGGGCAAAGGGATCACAGAGGAAACATGGGGACTGGGGGAAAGGTTGCATACTGAACCTTGAACTCTAGCCTTCTCCCACTGGGTGCCTGCTAGAACTCTGACTGCCTTGCAGGACTGGATACAGAACATGTAGGCTCATGTACAAAATGAAAACATGGGGCCCTTGATGGTTTTATTTTGTTTTCGAATTTCAAGATGGGGCTAAAGAGATAGTTCAGTCAGGAAAGTGCTTGCTTTGAAAGCATGAGAACTGAAGTTCAAGCCCCAGAACCCACATTTAAAAAGCCAAGGGAGGTGCCTGGGAGAACTGTCACAAACGGTCTTACTCAGCTCTGGGTCCCTGTGTGCAACAGCTCCATGCAGCCAGGCAAGATGAGCCCACTAGTGCACTAGTAACAAGACAACTGCTTGTCATAAACTGCAGTGACTACTGTGCAGACAGCGTTCTGCCCTTACAAAAGCATAATAGTTTAATCGGGTCAACAAAACTTGTGATCTTTTTCTATCATCATCCCTCAACACATACCTATTAAATTAGTACAGTTTTAGAATGTATTCTGTTAGAAAGCTTGATTTTTAAAATTGCTACTTGAGTTGCTAACTTGCATTTCCTCTTTTAAAATAAATCATTAAATGAATTTTAGCTGGAGATTAGGACAGGATTTCCAACAACGTTTGAGATGACCCTAAGCATGCCTCTGCAGTTTTCTACTATACATTGATAAAACGCAACATTGGCTGCACTGATGATTACAAAATCAAAATATCAAGCAACTCTGAAAAATGATATCAATGCTCTATATCAGCAGTTCTCAAGCTGTGGGTCACAACCCCTTTGGAGGTCAAATGACCCTTTCACAGGGGTCACCTATGACCATCGGAAACACAGATATTTACATTGTAATTCATAACAGTAGCAAGAT
>CABHPP010126462.1:14815-29718 GCA_902168425.1 Peromyscus attwateri | reverse complement strand
TGTGTGTGTGTGTGTGTGTGTGTGTGTGTGTGTGTGTGTGTGTGTGTAGGGTGTGGATAGCTCAGTTACTGATCCTCTAGCTGTTGGAGCAGTGAATAATAAACCACCCTTTGTGTTTGACCAAGGAGTCTTGTGTTCCCTGTCAACACCTATGAAACTATTGTGTTCTACCATGTTAGATTCCCAGGACTGTAAAGATCTTAGACACTTTACTCTTTTTGACAGATTTTTTTTTCTTTTACTCATCCACTATATTCCTGACTCAGTGTGACTGAGATCTTATATGATTAAACATTTGTGTGATGGGGTCTGGCTTTGAAATGGAAGAATTGGAAGACAAGGAAGAATGGAGGCATGTGTAAGTTCACTGTCTTCTCCTGCTGATGAGAAGTTACGAGCTGACAGTGTTGGTGAGGGCAATATCTTGGGGAAGGGCCCAGGGATAAAGATTTGCTCCTGCATCTTAAACTGGCCTCATCCACCACACAACAATGACCCCTTACCACAGATCAACAGCTGCAGGAAGCACTTAACCATTAATCAAAAAACTGCTGTTTCAAATCTTATTTGAACCTAGCGCTTCTCCTTTGTCCCTGGATCTCATGTTACGATTTGATCAATGCCCATTTCATTTGAAATCTGGTGTTCTTCTGGTAGAACATGTCCCAACCCCACCCTAGTGAAAACAACACAAACTCTCTTTTCTTTCCAATTAATTGAACCAGATTAGTTCTATCCTAAAGTCCAACAATGGCCCCTGATTGACTAAGCTAATCACTGTATTTTACACCCCATATTCTACAATGATCCTAGAATGGACCTATAACTTAGTGAGTCTATTAGCATTAATGTCAGGTATTTCTCTGGTTATACTGAATAGGATTTAATGGATATGAACAAGGAAATTGTCCCAACCATCTTGTGACCATCAACAGATGGGAAGAGTTAGAGCAGACAGAGGCAAAGAGTTCATGCTCCTTTGTTCATTACTTGACATTTTCATTCAAATGACTGTAAGCATCTCTCTCTCTCTCTCTCTCTCTCTCTCTCTCTCTCTCTCTCTCTCTCTCTCGTGTTCTGTTACAAATTAGGAAAGTATTCTACTTAATATTACTTAACAGAGATGGCATCATTGGCTTGGGCTCAGTCTTTTGGGATCTAAGTCCCGCTATTGGTTCAGCTCATGTTCTACATGGGTCTAGGAGGATCATTCTAAAAGGGCAATTATTTTGAAAAGTCAGTTATAAAAGGTCATAGATGAAGAGCCATTCTGGGAAGACAACTTCACCCAGTGAGTTCATGTTTCCCTCTCTCTGGTTTGAGTTAAATTTTGAAGCCAATGCAGTTGGTGCTATGGCCTAACAACAACTGTTGTATTTGTCCCCGTTTTCCTCTCTGCAGCCATTCTGCAGTCTGCTTTGTTATATCCTGCTCAGCTGCGAGGTACTTACATTCTTTCTCTCTAAACCCTTGCCAATCTTGTTTTCAACGATGTCGTTCACACCAAAGCACTAGTTTGTGTGTGTGTGTGTGTGTGTGTGTGTGTGTGTTATTGCTTGGGAAGATGTCAAAATCTATGAGCCCAATTTCTTTTCAATATTCATATAAATGCATTTAAATAATGCTTTGAATATAGTATCCAAAGCATTATTATTTCTGTAACTCTTATCTCTGGCACACGAGTGCCAGCTAAAGAACTCCTTCACCAGATTATGATGATGGATATTATCATAATAATGTGATGTGTTAATATAGCACCCACCATAGTGCTTTAAGTAACTATATTTGAAAATAAAAGGTATTTCTCCAATTGTATACATTTGTGAGCTGCCCAGGGGCCCGGTGTAATTTGGACAGAGACATCTTTTGTTTTCCTTGAAACCACAGTGATCAAAGTCTCCCCTGTTCTCTTCTTCCCAGCTATGACAGCAAGAGTCAGTGCGAATCAAAATGCTAGTTTTTAACTGTATTAGAATAATGATTTTCTGTAACAATGTAACAAGTAGGTTCCATTAATAATAACAATAATGAAGACTGTTGAAAGCAGATTTGACAGTTACCTGTATGGAGAGGTTTTCCTAGCCTACTCCATTGGTTTTTAGGTATGTGTGAGAATAAAATCAACATTGGAGAAGATTTTTTTTCACCTCAGTATTAAGGGTGCACAGTTAACTAAATGAAGGATGCATGATGTTGGTATTTAAATGAGTTTTGTGGTTGCTTAGGTTACATGTATTTAAAGTTGTTTTGTGACAGGCAAAGAGAAGATGAGGGTCCATCTTACCCTCTATGTCTCATATCCAGGTCCTCTATATGTTTGCTAGACAATTTGGTATTAGAGCCCACCATATACGGCACACTTTAAATACCATTGTTACATAATTGCAATGTATCTAGCAGTGAATTTTGAAGCAGCTGAGCTATCTTTGAACTTTTGAGAGTAAATAAGAGAAAATTGAGCAATATAAAATATTATAAAAAATTCTTATGCTTATGAAAGGGAAAGGTATTTTTAAACTATTGTTCTCTGCCCTAAGCTAGTTATTAAGAGAGTATGTTGAAAATACCTGCATTGTTTCCAAATGATACCCTTATTCCCCAATGTTAATTTATTTATGAGTATGTAAATTTTATGCAAAATTAGGAGACTCCCTGGGGTTATAGCATTCTACTGTCAGCAAGATATTTAAAAAACAGATGTTTTAATATCGTCTTTAGGATTTGACGAGGGAAATTATGAAGTGCTATGTGAAGTCAATTTCTTGTAATTTAAATTTTTTTCAAAAGCATATTGATGCCAATCTTCCTTAGAGTTGATATACAGCCCTTATCTACTACATCTTAAAGAACTTCTCAGAATTTATTAAATACCCATATTTATTTCCTTTTACATCTTTTGGTTTAATTGACTATTTTGGGTATGTCATATCAAAACTTTGCACTATTTTGAACTATAGGAGAAAACCTTATTTATTAAAATATACTCAAATAATAGCACCACTTCTAAAGTTAATTTAGCATTACAGATTCATGACAATTCCCAGAGATTAAGTGGGTTTTAATAGTTACTATAAATCCAGCTGTGGAATAAGATCATTTCCTCAACACAGAGCATGGAAGCTCACTGACATATTCTTTCTTTCTCAGACTTCACTTAGTTATGCACTAATGGGTCTCTTTCTTCCTGCCATGGAAAGGTGGGAATTGATGGCTTGATATATATATGCAATGCTGAGCTCGTGAGACAGGGGCCACTTCACATCTTGCTCCTACTGTACATCTGTCTGTACCCCATACCTTCACATAAGCTCCCAAATGCTCCTTCTGTAAGGAGAACTAGGTCAACACACTAAAATTGGCAGCTTTATGAATTTCTCAATATTAACTGTTGTATAGTTTTCTCTTTCTTTTCCTGTTACTGGTATGTATGTGCTTTGAGGTGCTCATGCAGTGGTGTGTGATTGCAGGTAGAGGCTGAAGGTTGATGTCAGGAATTACCCTCCACTGCTTTTCATTGCAGGAGGCTCTCTCATCAGTCTCAGAGCCCATGGATATGGCTAGACCTGCTAGCTAGCTTGCTCTGGGGATCCCCTGTTTCTTTTTTCTGAGGTTGGAATTACAGAGAGGCCACGACTGCCCACCTGGCATTTATATAAGTTCTAGAGATCCAAACTCTTGTCCTTACATTCGCATGGCAAGAACTCTAACCACTAAGCTATTTTCCCAGCTTTTCTTATTTTCTTTTGAGACTGTCTCGTATATCCCAGGCTGAACTTAACTCACTGTGTAGCTGAGGATGAACTGGAACTCATGATCCTCCAGCCTCCACCTTCTGAGTGCTGGGATTATAGGCATGCACCACCTGTAATACGCACCACCTGGTTTATATGCTGCTAGGTATTAAACTAGAGTCTTTGTGCTTGCTAGACAAGCAGTCTACAAACCAAACTACACCTGTAGCTCCCAGGTTTATTTTTTTTCAGGTGTATCTATAAGCACCTATTAAACTATGAAGACTTTTCTAAGAAACGCAAGCTCAGTAGGCCAGCTAGAAGGACCTGTTTTCCAATGATATATTCCTATTTAAAAAAGTAATAATAAAAAACTGGCTTTTGGCTTTCAGTACCAACTCATGTGCTATTTTGCATATATTTGCATATGACATTCCTGAATCACTAATTCCAAATATGCAAAATAAAATAAAATTAATTAAATAGGGTAAATGATTACAGTTGAATTCCAACTCAATGGGAAGGGCATGGCATGTTCTAAATACATAACAGATTTAAAAACCAACCATCCTAATTACATAGCAGATGAAGAGTCAGTAACCTTGAAGCTGAAGATGGCTATGCCTCAACTTTTCTTGGCAGAGGGCTTACTGGGGACTTCTTTGGCATAGTCTGCCTTTGTAGCTCTGCTAGTCCCACTCTTGGAGGTCATGTCATCATCACCATTATCATGTGTTTAACATTTGCGAATATAGACACACAGTCTCATTTGGTTATTATATCCACTGAGCAAAGTATGCTAAAATTATTTTTTTAAGCAAAGGAAGAAGATATAAGTTTTCAAAATTTTATGCATCGCAAAGAGCAAAGTAGGCTTGAAAAATTAGATAGTTTATTCTGATTGTAGTTGTCTGTTCTGTATTCTAGCATGGTCCTGGTATTTCCTCCTTCCTACTTTTTAATTGGCATTGAGGATTGGCTGTGTGTGTTTATTGTTCCTTTCCCCAAGCTCCTCTGCATCATGAAGGAGAAACGAAGGAATATCATGTGACTCCCTTGCGTGCCTTTGTTTTCTTCTCTATCCTGAATCCTGCTGCTGTGTTATCTCCATTTCATCCTTTCAGTATGTCTTAAGAGGATCTCATGGCCTTATTTATACTGCAGTGTTTATTATTTAATATGGCACAAACAATTTTATTTCAACGAGTCTAATGACAAATGACTTGTGAATTTGTGGAGAATCTCTTCTAGGACAAGCACTTTTCCAGATCTTAAGTATAACACCACAGAACCAAACCAATCAAAAACATTACCTTTGTAGAACTTTGGTTTTTGAGGTTGGGCAAGTAGAGAGAGGCTAGATATTAGTTGTAAATTATGTTGAGTGGTTATATGTGCTGTGGAAGAAACAGGGATCAGAACTAGAAGATTTGGGTTATAAAGAATTGGTTCAATTTTAAGAACGTGATCAAGGAAGCTTTGATAGCTAACCACATGTGAGCAATGACATGATGTAGTAGGGAAGCAAATTCTATGGGCATCTGGAGTAGCAGTCTTCCATGGAGATGGGAGATCAAGCATAAATCTTCAGAGGCAGAAGTACAGCACATCAAAGAACGAGGATTGCAGTTTAGCTTTTGTGAGGCCTTGAAGTTTTTCTCTGAGTGACACGAAGTTACTGGAGGGACTGAATAAAAGAATGTCACAATTCATCTGATTAGCTTCTGTTGTAAGATATTTGATTACACTGTGTAAAGATATGTCACTATGATTGGTTTAAAAAAACTAAATGGCCAATAGCTAGGCAGAAGGTATAGCATGGACTTCTGGACAGAAGGAGCTCTGGGAAGAAGAAAGGTGGAATTGCCAGACAGATGGAGAGTAAGCAGAACAGACATTACAAAGTAAAGGTAATGGAGCCATATAAAAGAACGCAGATTAAAAGCCATGGGTTAATTTAAGTTATAAGAGCTACCTTATAAGGACAAGCCTAAGCTATAGGCTAAGCTTTTATAATTAATAAAAAGTCTCCATGTTTTTTGTTCTTTGATTGTGTGTGTGTGTGTGTGTGTGTGTGTGTGTGTGTGTGTGTGTGTTCTGGTGGCCCAAAGAAAAATCTGTCTACAAGTTTTTGCTATGTTGCAGAACATGTTACTGATATTTTTGTAGCTCCTCCCAGCCAGAGATAGAATCTCCTAACATCAAGTTCCAGGCTAGCGATTAAAGCCATGTTATTTATTTGAGACAATTAGCTTCTACAAATGTATAGAAGTGTAACCAGGTCATGTAATGGGTACACCAAAGACTGTAAGGTGTCTCTGAGGTAGCTGTCTAACATAGTTGGTGGAGCATGAGACTCTTAATCCCAGGGTCATGGGTTTGAGTCCCACATTGGGTGCCACTTGCTGGGGACCAGCCTCAGCAGTTTCAGGGGTCTGAAGGACGGGATACCTGGAAGGCACAGTAACAACTCAGAGACAGTGCTTGTGCAAGCTTACAGGTCACTTCGGGCTTCTGCAGTTGCTAAGTAGCTTCTTTGCTACAGTTTCTTTAGCTTCTGCTTTTGCCTTGGTAACCTCAGTCTTTTATTACCATAAGTAAGGGGAAACAGAAAGAAAAGGAGAAATCACCCGATACAAAATGTTCTCATGATTCCAAAGGTTATTCTTAGAAAATCACTAATATATTCTTCATCATCTTTGATTAAACACAGGAACTATCGCAGACTTAGCACCAAAGCAAGCATAATCTATTTTTATTATTAATGATTATACAGTCTTCTGAGCACTTGACCCAGAGGCTAGCAACATGCAGTTTCTCAAAAAAGGTAAAAATAAGAACAGTAGTTAATATACCGGACAGTCATTTCCTCCTCACACAACCTGCTCCAACCTCAAGACTCCTGCAGCTGCCTAAGTTCCTCCTCAGCCCTCTGTAAATACCAAGCCCTGTGACTGGTGGGCCACAATGACCTCAGACAAGAAATGTGTCCCTGCAAGTCAACAACTTTTGTCCTTCTTATCCCAATAATTCCAAGGAAGACCTGATCCAATTTTCAGAGCTTCCATGAAAGGAAGCTCACCTTTCCTGGCAGCTCTTTTCAATCTAGGAACCCAATAAAACTTGCAGCAATCTCTCCAACCACTGCCACATTGTCTCCACACTCCTTCAGGAGGAGTCAAAATATCAGGACTAAAGTTGTCATCTCCCTTTCTTGGTGAAGGCCACTATTTTCCTCCTATTCTAGGTTCCCACACTTTCAGTTTGTCATCCCATCTATATGTTACTCCATCCATAGTCTTCAGCCAACACTCCTTAGGTCTCAAGTTTTACACAATGCCCTTGGAGTATCCTCAGAAACTGAATTACTCATCATGGCCAATTTGAGTCCAGTGTGTTGATACACATCATACCATGTGCTGTAGTTGACCACACATTCGGTACAGTTTATCCAAGCCTGAAAAGCTTCCCTAGGCTGCAGGTTCTTTCCCATGACCTGCATAACTGCCTTATCCCCAGCCTGGGTGATAATCTCTGTATAATTTCCTGTGAAATTTACTTTACTCTTTCCCTGTATCACAGAAATCACCATTGATCTAGGAACAAAGAACATGAAGATCAGATAGAAGAAAAAGACTAGCATTACAAGAAGTATTTATATGGAGGAGGACATGACATGTGCATGCCATAAAGCATGACCTTGGGACACGTAGACATTTCTGCCTTGGCCCTCTAGAGGCTTGTTAAGCAGAAGATCTGGAGGGGAACACACGTAGGGTTGATGGTCCACAATCTTGGGTCCCTCATCTCCAGACTCTGCTGGCAGCACATCAGGCATCTTATATGCCGTCCCCGGCATCTGGAGAAAGAGACAAAACTATTTAAAGGAGACAGATACTAGATGTGAATACATCAGACCCAGAGGAGTGAATGCTAGCTAGATTTGTTGGTATCTTTGAAGGTCCTGGTGATGATACTGCATGTCTGGGGAATAACTGGATAGGCCTTCTCTGGGAAGGCCATGCTGCTGGAGGTATGGATGAGGCTAACGGCAAATTGGCAGGAAAACCAAGCAAGTTCCTTTGCCTCACTCTCCATTCAACTAATGACCTGACTGGGGTGACAAGCAGGTAGAGAAAGGACAGACACACAGACACATCCCAGAAAAGCTGGGTTTAGGTGAGTGGTACCTTCTCCTATGGAGGCACCAAGTGCAGCAGCAACCCAGATACTCAGTGAGTTTATTTTATACATCTGAATCAAGGAGGCAGATTTGTGATATGCAGCCAAACAAGGAAGCGGGCTCAGCTGATCTCAGTGGGAGATCTCTGCAGGGGAGCAGTCTCAAGCTGTCATCCCAGGAGAGGAAGCTACACTTTCTAATAGTTTCTGCACACACTATCAACATTTACACTAAGATAAAAGAAAGCTTTGTCGTCCTTTTGAGTCTCACCTGGGCAAGGTTTTGGCACTCATATGGGTCTAAGGTCTGAGTCGTTGGGGTTCTTGACATGGTTGTGCCCATGACAAGACACATTCACTCAAGAATTCCTATCCACTCCTTACACATTCACTCAGGGCTTCCCCCACTCCTCACACACACTCCTCCTCTGACTTCAGTTTTTTCATGTACCAATCCCTTTTTTGTGTGTGTGCTGGCCACATCTCATGTCATCATCTTCATCCCACATCCTTAGAGATCCATCAGATTATAGAACAGTCAGATTCTTGTCTAAGAGAAAATTGCTAGAAACCAACAAAGACTCTTCCTCACATTTGCAACTGGACTGGCTACATGGTTTGCTTGATTCTCCAGGCTAAAAACCAAGAACCATCTTTTACTTTTGGCTGTTTTGAATGTTACCTGATGTCATCATATCCAGAACCAGATGGGTAATCATATGAGGTACAACCAAGGCATCCCAGAATCCATGTTGAACCTATTGGAAGCATGTGCTCAGTTCTGTCTCAGCATCATCATAAATGAAGATAACTGACCATTTTCTGTTGTTCCTCTTGGAAAGGCTTTGTCTAATAGAGTTCTCCTGTCTTTTCTCTCACCATATTGTATATATTAATAATTTGTCTTTTTGTAGTAGGATCTATGTATCAAAAGAATTCAGCTAATTAGTGTGGTGGTATTGTATTGCCCAAAATATTGTGTACCTTAATAAACTTATCTGGGGTCAGAGACAGAACAGCCACAATATTAAACATAGAGGTTAGGGAGTGGTAGCACACGCCTTTAATCCTAGCATTCCAGAGGCAGAAATCCATGTGTTTAAGGATACACTCAAGCATGGTGACCAACGCCTTTAATCCCAGAAAGCAAGCCTTCAATCCCAGGGAGTGGTGGTAGAAAGCAGAAAGGTATATAAGGCGTGAGGACCAGAAACTAGAGGCATTTGCCCTGGAGAGGCATTTGCCCTGGAGAGGCATTTGCCCTGGAGAGGCATTTGCCCTGGAGAGGCATTTGGCTTGGAAAAGCATTTGGGCTGGTTAAGCATTCAGGCTTCTAACAGCAGTTCAGCTGAGAGTCATTCTGGATGAGGACTCAGAGGCCTCCAGTCTGAGGAAACAAGACCAGCTGAGGATCCGGCGAGATGAGGTAGCTGTGGCTTATTCTGTCTCTCTGACCTTCCAGTGCTCACCCCAATACCCAGCTCAGGTTTGATTTTATTAATGAGACTTTTAAGATTCATGCTACAAATTAGTTATGTTTAGTTTGGACCAGTACAGATTGGGAGATTGTGCATTTTGAGCCAGTTGATACAGGGGTAGTGTGTGTGATACGAGAGGTAGAGAGGTATACGCTTTTAGTGTGTGTATGTGAGGAATGCAAATACTTTTTATTTTGGTAAACTATGGTAGATTAAAAGGCATAGTCACATTGTTTTTGTGGCTTATTCTTCAAAATGGAAAGATCTAGCCGGTGTGGACTGGAGGAAAACTGTTCAGAGAACTGAGGCTCCCCATCCAACAACCACATACATTGCTTAATCTGTAAATAAGGTTGTCTTAGACATCCCAGACTTACTTACTTCCATGAAGCCAATGGATGAACATCTCATCCAACCCATGGGATCATGAGAAAGAAGAATTAATTGTGCTTTTAATTATAAGTTATTATAAGTTGATTAACTTTGATAGTCAATAAACAGTATCACAATAAAACTTGATCATACTAGCCGTTTTGTGTAAATAAGGACAAAGGTGGGGAAAATGTAATAGGAACTGAAGGAGGTAAATCAAACATAACCCATTCTTTCAAACTTCAAATATGAATATTAATTTTAATAGACATTCATGATTTAAGAACAAAATAAACCTATGATGGATAGTGAAGTGAAGGAAAGATCTGTTTTATAAAAGTACTCCTTACTAATGCCTCTGTCTTTGAAATTATATAATGTACAAACTATGTATAAAAGTTAGACTAGACCTCCTGCAATAATGGAATACAAAGCATATGTAACATGTAAAATATATTAACCCATTCCATCATCACAATAATCCTATTAGAAAAGGGATACCATGATTTGTACATCACAATGAAGAAATAGAGCTGTAGAAATGAAGTAGCTTAATCCAGACTGCTTAGGTTTGCAGAACTGAGCCATATTGAAATACTAGGTAGACCAGAAGTTCTAGAGTCTGCCCCTAACTACTCAGTACACTACACTCCAAAGTGAAGAATTTGATTAAAGTCTGTCAGCCAAGTTTATGGAATTTTTGGTTTATAACTTATATAACTTTCAAATTTCCAACTCAGATTTATGGGTTTCCCGTTATTTTGCTACCCCTAATTATCCCATTTTTATATTTAAATCCAAAGCTCAAACTATGTATGACAGTGAATAAAGAGGATGGAAGAAATTTTCCTCTAACAATTTATACTTGAGTTAGACATTGAAGAACAAGAGAATAAGAATAAAAATACTGTTCTGACTTCTCTACACATCTATGTATTTCAACAGATTTTTTTTTAATGTTATGAATAACAAATATGTCTCCTAGGACACATTTTCTATCTTGTCTAACATTTATTTGTAGATATGCTAGACACCTTTTATGGTGGAATCCCAGCTTGATTTACTTTTGTGATATTAACAGAATGAGTGGATAGATGGTTGAAGAATGAACAGATGAACATATGTATGAATGAGTAAATCTCATACTTTTGAATTGATGCATACCTATAACTCACAGTTTCAGTATTCCCAAGGATATGTTTCCTGAAATCTTTTTTTTTGATTCACTAAGATGAATTAATGGGAAGTAACTGAATTTTATTGTAAGATTGTACATCAGGAAGAATTATTTGTCTTGTTGTTTCACAATAATTTCTAATAACCATTCTGTAATAATTATATACACATATATAATTGACTGTTAAGTGGAATAGATAGTATACATGCATATATATACACATATACATATGTATGTATGTATGTATATATAGTGTAATTGAGAATTAAACAGTCTAGGGCTTTGCACATACTAGGCAAGTTTTCTCCCATTTGTTCTCATTCTCTCTGTCACTGTCTCTGACTCTATCTTTGTATCTCTCTTATATTTAGAAATGGAATCTCATGTCATCTAGGCTAGACTCAAGCTCACTAGGTGGCCTTGAACTACCAATCTTCCAGCCTCCATTTCCCAGTTGATGGGATTAATGACATATACTACCATGTCTGCTCTTTTTTTCTGAGACAGAATTTTACTGAGTTTCCTAGGCTGGCCAAGAAGTTGCTCTGTGGCCCAGACAGGCCTTGAACTTGTAACCTTGCTGTTTCAGCCTCCTGGAGAGTTAGGATTCCAGGTCTGCGCTACCAGTCCCATTCTCTAATAATTATTTTAGTATTTATGCCAGCAATGTATACAGCATGTATGACTGCAGACCAGAAGAGGGCGCCAGATCTCATTATAAGTGGTTGTGAGCCACCATGTGGTTGCTGGGAATTGAACTCAGGACCACTGGAAGAGCAGTCAGTGCTCTTATCCTCTGAGCCATCTCTCCAGCCCCCTATGCCAGCAATGTATTTCTTCTATGAATTAATCTTTGTGTGTCTATTTGAGTGGCCTTGCATGTGAGACACAATTTTATTTTTCTACCAAAGTATCTCCTAATGTAATAGAAGTTTGTTTTTCTAAATGTTTTTACAAGATTGCCTTTAGAATTCTTTTAAAGGTAAATAATGTACCAAGGACTGTCATACAAATTGCAGAACCCAGCTCAAAATGAATATGCAAGACCCTATCTTAAAAAAATATTTGAACTTTCAAAATAGCTTCATCAGAGTTTTAAACCAAATACAAGGGCAATCAAAACTCTGTTTCCCAAATTTGGTTTCCAGCATCTACTTCAGGTAGCTCAAAACTGCTGTATCTCAATTCCAGGGGATTCAACACCCTCTTCTGGCCTGTACACATCACACACACACACACACACACACACACACACACACACACACACACAAGTATAAACAAACCTTTAAAAATAAATAATCCCTGGTTCCTTATGGTGCACCGGTCATACACATCCATGAAATAAGCCCTGATGTCACCTTTAACCTTTTCATCTCAAGAAATGCTCTTTTGCAGGCTGGAAGAGCTCATCCTACAGTGAATTGTGTGAGTGTGTGTGTATATGTGTGTGTGTGTGTGTGTGTGTGTATGTGTGTGTGTGTAGGGGGACTAAATATGAACGTGCATGTGTTTGTGTTGGGTTATGCCTGCTGTACGTAGGGAGATTTTAGCACTTCAGTACAGTAAGAATTATTATAGATAATTATATTACAGAGTACATTCCTAAGAACTCTCACAAATCAAACACACTAGTAACTAACTATTAAAAATGTATATCCTTCCTTGTGCCCCTGTCCTTTGCTATACTGCTACCCCAAGTAAAATATCCCAACTTTTAGCAGCATCAACTACTTTGCATACTTTTATATAAATGTGGTGATACTATGTGTACTCTTCTGTATCCATTATTTTTCATCCAAAGTCATGTTAGAGAGAATCAACTCTATTGTAGCATTTACGTGCAGTAATTTTATCCTGTAAAGATGGAATTTCTTAAGACCCCACTGTGGGAATACATGGCAATTAAAAAAATCTGTTTGGTTGTTGATTGGAATTTGGAAAACTTTTGTTGTCTTAAATAATAAAAATAATTCTGCTGTGAAATAATATTGCTAAGATAGTTCTGTAGTATAATTTTATAAACATGCATATGAACCAATTTCTAACAAATATATAACCAGGAATAGAATTGCTGTCATGAGTATACATATGACCAGCTTTAATGGATACTGTTCAATAATTTTTTGAAGTCATGCAAAATCATATTCACAATAGCCATTCATGAAAGTTGATTGCTTTACATTCTATCAGTGTTGGTGTTAAAGCTTTTTATATTCCTGCCATTCTGGAGTGTGTATGCAGTGGTACCACATCACGTTTTAATGTTCATTTAATCCATGACTAATGATGTCAGACATTTTCCTACATTTGTTAGGCATCTCAATATCTTCTCTGTGAAGTGTCTAAAAGGGTGAACTACATTTTACCTGGTTACCTATATATTTTTTTAGTTACTTATAGGTATTCTTAATATATTCTTGTAGTTTCTTACTTGTCTGTGTGTATTGGGGATATTTCCTTCCCCTCTGTAGGAAACCTTTCATGATTTTAGTGGTTTTTATTTGTGTGCCTGATGGTTCACATTCTTAAAACTTATCTCCTTTTGGAAAATGATAGGATAAAACCCATAAAAGGACAAAGAGATTCTTTATGAAAAAATATGCACCAGCGTTTATGCAAATTATACTTGATTGATTATAATGATCATACCCAAAGCACTAGTAGTTTACAGTGAACTAGCAACAACCCTGATCATGTGTCAGAATCTAAAAATTTCCATAGCAATAAATAATGAGAATTCAGACAATCTCTGTGTATGGTGAGTGGGAGCCTTTTGACATTGCCACATGTGAGGAGCCTGACTTCTAAGCAGAATGCTAAATTTTTAGTGTGTTCTAATAATATATCCAGGATTATTGTCTTAAGCATCACAAGGAATGAACATAAAGCCATGTGACAAAGCCACAGATGTGTGATGAGTGGACACCCTAAACTCCCAAGTTCTGCCCACCTCAGTCTCTCATCTCAATGCTCTTTCCCACATTTTTGATGTTGAGTAAATGGATGTGCTGTTAATAAAACTGACACAATTGAGTATGCTAATGAAACACAAGCTTCATAAGGGAGCATGTGAGAATGTAGATCCAATCTTCACAAACCAATCTATCATTGTAAAATTAGGTTTTGAAAAACAATGTTCACGAAATTGGTTTTTAATATGGTTCATGTCAACTTTATACTGTTTTTCTGAAAAAGTATTGATTTTCTAAAAATTCCAATAAGAGTATTTTATAAACATTTGTAGGAGTCATTATGGAAAGTCATTGTGGTGTTACTTAAATACAGCATGATTAAGCTGGGCTACATGGGCACTGGGAACATAGCTCAGTTGGTGGAGTGTTTGCTGTGTGTTCATGAAGCCCTAGGATTGGTCCTCAGTACCACATAAACCAGGTGTGCTGGCACAGGCCTGGGATCCCAGCTCTAGAGCTGTGAGGATCAGAATTTCAAGGTAATCCTTAGCTGTGAGACTGAAGTCAGCCTGGAATAGGGGAGATCTTGTTTAACAAATGGCCAACGAGAATTATTAGGACAGCTTTTAAAGGTTCCATATATGTAAATAGAACAATAAAGTATCAAATTTATTAAGATCATTACTTTTCTTGAATCAGTTAAATACTGTGTATTTAACTCAATCATTCTTAAAACATTACAAAGAATATCATGTACTTATGTATTTTCATACTATCAATGTTTGAATAGCGATCATTTTTCTTCTTCCTCCTCCTCCCTCCCTTTCTCCTTCTCCCCTCTCCTTCCTCCTCCCATGCTTTTAAGCTTTCTTTTGTGTGTGTTTGTGTCTTTCTGTTTATCTGCAAGACATATCTGATTTGTGGAAGTTCTAGGAGAGCAGCTATATGCACATCAACCTCACTTTTGACACACACCCTAGGCTGTGTATGAACTACATTGTATAATATCCCTAGATAGGAATCCCATAGGATATATTGTATGATATCCCTA